>VXAA01006207.1:465542-555520 GCA_013399115.1 Anseranas semipalmata | reverse complement strand
GGGCTGCAGGGGGACGGCCTGCTCCTCCATGGGCCTCTCCACGGGCCGCAGGGGAACTTCTGCTGCGGCGCCTGGAGCCCCTACTGCCCTCCTTCTGCACTGACCTGGGTGTCTGCAGGGCTGTTTCTCACTCCTCTTTCTCCCAGCTGCTGTGGCACAGCAGTTTTTTTCCCCTTTCATAAATCTGCTCTCACAGAGGCGCAACCAGTGTCACTTACTGGCTTGGGTCTGGTCCATTTTGGAGCTGGCTGGAACTGGCTCTGATCTGACATGGGGCAGCTGCTGGGCTCTGCTCACAGAGACCTCCTCTGCAGCCCCTCTGCTACCAAACCCTTGCCACATAACCTTAATATAGCATGGCGGATACTTTAAAAAAAATTCTAGAAGCTAAGTATTTTGGTTATATATTTGCAATGAGTCTGCGACTGAAATTTAAAACAAGAGCAACTTGGTGAGTTTCACTGTCTCTGGAAAACAGCAGAGGGTTGGAGTAGAAATGAAATGGCCCCAGAACTAGGGAATCAGAAAATACATCTTTCTTTTTCCCATTTTTTTCTCTTTTTTTTTTTTTTTTTTCCCCCATTTTTTTTCCAATGAGTTTCCCATTATTTCATTTTCTGCCATGGCTTTTTGGTCTCTGATTACAGTCTTGATTTCAGAAGTCAGGGACATATCATTTGTCAGGTGATTTTTAGAGTGGGCAAATCTACCTCTACTCAGAATTTGTTGTTGTTGTTATTGCTCTTTTTCAAAGAAAAATTTCCCAAATATACAACTCTGGAAGGAAGACTATTCCTCACAGAGTGAAAAAAATGTATATTTGGCAGTTGGCATCTTGAAAACTGCTGCTTTCTGCAAATGATTTTCCAGGCAAGTGTCTGGGAGCTATAGAAAAGGCTTTCATTGACTCTAATATTGTGTTGCAAATTACATCACACTGGCTTCTTTTGTGTCCCTGCTTTTCAGCATGTTATTTCTCTTTATTTCACATTGCTTCCAACAACATCCTGTGCATTGAAACCAGGAAAAAACACATTTTAGCGCATCCTCCATGAACCTTATTCTTTATGGAGTTCTTGTGGTCCTTGAATAAAATGATCACTGTAACACAGTGGTCATCCTAAATCCTCTCCATTGTTACCTAGGTAACTAAATAACAGTATCTTGATGCATACGGAGCTGCCTTTGCTCTCCATAACAGTATCTTGATGCATATGGAGCTGCCTTTGCTCTCCATGGCAGTTTTGTGTATGGGAGGCTGCACTGGCAGAGGCAATGATACCCATGTATGCAAAGCAAGGCAGCTTCATCCCCGATATCGTCTTTACAACTGCTGTGCAGAGAAAGATATAGGGAATGAAGCTGCAAGGCCACAAAAGTGAATAAACCTTTCATCCCATTAGAAACAGAAGTTCTTTGGGCCTGGGTACTTGCAGTCAACTTTAGAGGACTGGGTTGATTTGCAACACAGGCGTAACATCACGAAGGAGTTGGTCAGGGATGTCCGCAGAGTAGCCACCAGCTGAGCCTGATGATATGGGAGTTTCCTGTGAGCTATGGCATGTATTCAGACAGAATTTTTCAGCTCTTTAGCTGAAGTCTGGCTTCCCTCATGCTAAATCCAAGAGAACTACCAACAGTCCAGGTCGTCTCTCATTCAAGGCTGCCAGCCCTGGCTACTCGTGCAGTCAATGGGCAGGTATTTCCAGTGGGACATTAGCTATATCTCTGTCCAGGCCAACAGATGGTCTGTCTAGAAAAGGGTCACCAGGTCTAGCTTTTAATTAGATATTGAATAATAATGATCCATACATAGAAAACAAGTTTATGTTTTTATTCCTGCCTATTAGCAAGCATTCCCAGTCATTTGCTAGAAAATAGGCAGGGATCTAGTCTGGGCATCCTATTAAAATCCTGTCAGCTTTAAGCTCTTTAACATTTTCTCTTTGGGGGTCCATAAATATTCAGCATCTTCCTCCTAAAGGGCAATTATTTTAGACTTAAGTGTGTCTTGACATCCTTACAACCTGATGTCCGCAGAAAGTACCTGCAAACTTAGATTCTTCCGACTCTGTATTGAGAAATGCAGGTCTTAAAAGTGCAGGTTCCCTGTTCCAGCAAACTGGTTTCCATACATAGCAAAGTAAGCCACAGATGAAAACCAGAACAAAGAAATGTTCATGTGTTGGATGTGATTACATGAATATCCAATCTGCCATCAAAAGGCAGAGTCTTTCACACAATTCTCTTTTTCTCTTTCCTGCTGCCAGTTCTTCTCTCCCTCGCTCCTCTTGCTCTGCCTGTCCTCCTTTGTATCAGTGCTGTTGCTCATCAGACTGCTTTGATCCTGTTCAGCTTGCTGAACCAGTGGAAAATAGTCCATTACCTCTTGGAAGGAGGGATGGAGGTGAAAGTTCATTTTCTGCCAGATCAGGGAGTTGCACTGTCTCTCAGCATCATCTGCTGAGCTGGTAAAACTATATGCAACATCAGCATGTGACCAGAGATGGGAGAATAGAAAAAATCTGGATGTGTGAAGCAGGAACTTCCCTTTTTTGATAGTGGTGAGACATTAGATCAATTTTCTTTTTCTCCTACAGCTTCATCTTCTGATATTGTGGACTTATCCCTTTGAAAGTGTAGTTTTGGTTCTGGGACTTCTCTTAATGGCACACAGTTAAACCTTAAACAAAAGGTAACCTCTGCCTTTGTCATCTACAGGATCTATTAAGAAAAAGCAATTGAACACAATCCTTCTGCTGAAAAAAGACATCTCCTGGTTTGATGTTTCATACCAACCTAATAAGAGGCACACATTCAGTTTGTTTGTTTGTTTTGTTAATGCAACGTCAATAGTTATTTCAGAGTTTAGGACATAGGGCCCTGTCTGTAAGGGGGTGGCATTTGGATTGGAAAGGAAACTAGAATCCAGAAAAGTTCCTCCTGGGGGGCCTTCCTGACATTTCCCATACCTCTAAGCACCACCCTATCTAAAGCAAGCTGTAAAAGCTGATTTCTCCCACAGTCTTTAATCTCATGTATTTCCATTTCCTTGCACGATATTGTTTTGCCCCAGTCATTGTGGCAGCATCAAGCTGCACAGCCTTTACTCACCAAAGCCCATGTGAAAGGGGAATTGCCTGGTTTTGCTGCAGAATGAGTTTGGTTGCAAGCTCTCACTCAATTTGTATGTGGTGGGTGCTGTACCCAGACAATCCTTCCTGAAGAATGGGAAGTAAATTCAGATCAGCTTGATATCCACTCCTTCCTTTCAAATTGGATACCCAGCCCAAAGGGAGGAAAAGAACTGGCTTTAAAATTCAGCAGGTTGTTTCTCCTTTTAAACGGGTGATTTGGATTCTGGTTTGGAGCATAAGGAAGCATAAATTATAACACAAATGAGAATGTGGGAGACAGTGTAGGAAAATTCTGTATAAAGAATAAAGCAGAGAGGGAACAACATTTGGGGAATAAAAAGTAGGGCAGATTTTGAAATATACTCAAAACCATTTAACACCATCTGTCAGGGGCTTGTGTTGCTAGGGATTTATCATCTCCTATCTGCAAAATCCTCTGGCTAGTGAAAACAAATTTGGGAAAAGATTATTAAACTTTTCCCACCCTTCGACTCCCACCCCCACACTCCCACCAACAAACTCATCTTCCCGACTATGCCATGAGGAGAAATCAGCTGAATCCATGTACAACTCCATGGAGTGACCAGAAATTTAGA
This sequence comes from Anseranas semipalmata, assembly GCA_013399115.1. NCBI lineage: Eukaryota > Metazoa > Chordata > Aves > Anseriformes > Anseranatidae > Anseranas > Anseranas semipalmata. The sequence continues at coordinate 551,787 of VXAA01006207.1, read as the reverse complement.
AAAGCCTAATTAATGATTGTAATATCCTCCTTTTCATCTTGCCCCAGAGTAGCCCTAATTTTGCAATGTTTATACAACAAACCCTGAAACACAGGTTCGCAACCAAAGGCCAGCAAGCTCCAAATGAGGCAGAAAATTCGTTCACAGAAGGGAAACAAATGCAGAAACTCAAAAGCATCAGGGTCAAAAACCTCCCAAGCAACTTCTAAGGGTTTGTCATTGCATGTCCTGGAAGCCTTTTGACCAAAAACCGCCCTGTCTTTGTAAATCCTATTGATCACACTTGTTCAGAAGGCTGCCTCTATAAAAGGCTAATTAACAGTCTGCAGTGTTCTAGTTGTGAAACAATGAAGTTATGAGTAAGTTACAGATATTAGAAATAGGTGTAAAGTGCTGAAATAACCTTCTTGGCTGGAAATGGTTAAACATTGCTATGAAAATTTCAATACCATTTTTATTTCAAACAAGCAATAGTGTCAGTTCCTAATTGCTGTAACATGGTCTTTGGGGGCGAACTACAAGAGCATTATTTTCTCTCATTCAACAGGCTTCTAGGCTTCCCTGTTTGCTAGTATTCCTTAGGATACAACATAAGGTTTTGTTACAGAAGGAAAGAACACAGGAATCCTAGCCATAATGCGCTGCAGGAGATGTAAATCCCCAAGTCTGCTTTATCTATAGAATGGAATAAGAAAAAGAGACAGCTACACTAAATATCCCATAGGGCTATTTCTGAAGAATAATCAAAGAAACAGTTTTTTTGTTTGTTTGTTTGTTTTGGTGAATTCCAATGCAATGAAAAAGAATTAAAATAAAACAAAAACAAAAAAAAATGGAGATTACCTTTGTGGAAAAATTCCTTAGAATAATCCTTTGTTACTTAAAAAAAAATGATTTTAATGATTTTTTCAGCCTCTACTATTTAAGTTGTTGTAATAAACCAATTATTTAAACTCCTATTAAGTAGTCAGTAGTCTTCTATGAATGTCTTAGAAATGTTCCTTTAGGTTGAACAATGTTCTTGAAGTCTTTCTTCCTTTCTGAAAGCAAGTTATAGACTCCATGGGAATGAAATGAGAAGATTTTTAAATAAAAGTGTATTTGATGACACAATTAAAATGTAGTTTTCTAATAATAGAGGCTCTGGAATAACAACTGAAAGCTAGAAAGTACAATGAAGAACAACACTGCCATGAATTGTTCTGTACGTTGGGGAGATGGACCACAGATCACCAAAGGGTATAGGCTGGTCTGATTTGAGTAAGGAAACAAAGTCTGTATGAGCAATAGTCCCCACTCAGACCTCTCAGTGGAGCAGCAGGTACCATGGTGAAGACAGACTTTGCTAGATTATCAGGGGTGGCAGCTGTTTGTTTGAATTCCTTTGGCTGAGGCTTGTTTTCATCCTGGGAATTTGATTTTCCTTCCTGCAGCACTTCAAAGAGGGGGTCAGTGAGAGAACAGAGTATCCCAGATCTCTGCAGAAGAGCTCTGAATTCAGGTGTAATTGAGCTGCTGTCACCATTCAGCACCTGTGGAGACACCTTCAGAGAAGATAAATAGGAGGCACCTCTTGCTCAGCCTGTGTGCATACCTTTGTAGGTGTGCACACCTGCACTGACATGCTCGAACAACTTAAGATAAAAAGAAATGTATCTCAGGCATCTGGGCCATCCCTGTCCATTATTTCACCATGCATCAGCTACTCTGTTGTAGCTGCCCATAAGATACCGCTCTTACACTGTGCCATGTGTGAGGGGTCTATGCCTTACTCATGTGGCCATGAAAGGATTAGTGCATGAGCAGTTCCCATCGAGCATCTGAGATGTGGTTGGGAGACGCTTGTGTGAAGGAGGGCTACTCCATGCTCTACTGTGTGCCCTGTGAAGAAAGGAGACCTGCAAGGACCTCTACTTTTTTTTTTTTTTTAAGGGAAATGAGACTAAATGCTTGGGGTGAGGAGAGCTGGTAGTAGAAAGGTACTTATTGGAGGAAACAGTGAGGATGTAAGCAAAAGACCAGAAAGTAAGACACCAGCACATGGTGGAATGGGGCTCATTTAGGAGAAGGTGGATGTGGGGGTGGGCTTCCATTTCTTGAATTGAAGACCCTGGCTCTAAAGTTTTTTGGGGATTCTCCCCAACTAATTTGGGTAAGACCTGTCCCCAGGACATGTGCATACATGAATGTACATGGGCATTTTCAGAGATACTAAGACCTTGGTGTCCTAACTTGTAGTATCACCAGCTGTGGTTTTCTACCACTGTTATGGGCTCAAGATGATGAAAAAACAAACAAACAAACAACAACAACAACAACAAAAGGACTCCAGCACATTGGTGTATCAAGTGTATATTTTTTTTTAATGCAAACTCTGCAACAGAAAATGAAAGACCACAACCTTGGACTGGAGGAAGATTCACCAGCTGTGTGTAGATGAAATGTAACTGAAGCTTATCTATAGTTAAAAAATTGGAGGGGGATATTTTCATTGTCTTCAATGGCCTTACAATGAGATCCTTATTGCTATCTTTCTTAGGTTAAATGTCAACCAAAGAAGACAAATATTCCCTGGTGTTTACAAGTTGCAGCATCATTTATCTGTATTGCTGCAACCACCCAAAATATGCCCCTCCTTCTCTCTCCATCCTACAAAATAGTCTGAGTGGCATGGCAAAGGAAGAGGATTGCTCATGTAGGAACTCTATGTTATGCATGACTGGCCTGCAAAGCCAGCAAGAGCCTACATACCTGCTAGCAGAGTTTGACCAAAAAGTGAAGGTAAATGGAGCAGCTTTTCCATACTACTGTTTACAATTTGGAATGCTAATTCTGAGAATCTATGAATCCCCTGAACAATTACTAAGTGCTGATCTCTAGGAAGCTGTGTAAATTTTCAGGAAAATCACTAGGGATGTAATTTTAATCCTACTGAAGCTAATGGCTCAACCCTATTATCTCACAACGAGTTACAATTTAACCTTTGAACCTGAGTTCAAAAACCTGAAAGAGTACTAAACAGATGGATAATAAATGGGTATGTGGATAAGTGCCAAAATGAATATAAGTTGCTGTTTCACTTCAAAACGGGCTTTATGGGGAACATCTATCTTAACAACTCTTTGCTCCCAGAAAGGGGAGGTTTTGAATGCTGGCATTTAACAATTCATGTAGCCATTCTTGCTAGATGCCACATGGATGTGAATTTGCTTTTTTTTTTCCTTATAAGGCTTACATTCAAACAGCAGAAAAGAGCTAATATTTACATGTGTGAGGATTAACTGAAGATGGTATTTGAGAGGTGAGAAATCTTATTATTTCTGTTGAATAAGCTTATGAAATGAGCTTGAGTTGGGGATTTGAAGTTTCCCACAGTTAAGGGAACTGTGTTAGTCAGACAAACGCTATTCTCTGTGTCTGCAGAGTAACTCAGATTCATATTTAAGTTCATAAATGTGTTTGGAATATGTTCTTTAAATGGGTCTTTTCAAGTCACTCCACACACCTTATTCAGATCCTCACCGAAGATGGACACACTTCAGAATCCCTCTACCCTAACTACGTCAGTGACAAATCCATTTCCACAGTCACTTAATGTTGGCTCTCAGTACTGGGCCACTTGCAGATAGACCAGTTGTGATGCCTGTAATTCAGAGGTAATGACATTTGTCCACTGAAAACTGGATCAATATCCCAAATCTTTTTCACTAAACATCAGAGACTTTGAATGACTACCAAGCTAGGCAGGAGCTACTGGCTCCAATAGCACATCACTAAACAAAGAGCTAAAAACATTCCCCCAAATTCTGTCTTTTAACCTACACATGAATTCTCTCTTCAGACTTTGGTAAATGTACCATTAACACAAAGAGACTGATTGCAATGCAAAACTTTTGCAGTTTCCTTTTCATATGAAACCAACCTTTAGTTTTTCTCTCTGTCAAGGGATGTGCCATAGAAGAAATATCAACAACTGCTCACAAGAAGATATGTAAAATGCAGAAAAATGGACCTTTCCTCATGTGGGGTTTTCATGATTTAGAATTTTGTTGCCAGCTGTAGTAACTGAAAAATGGAAATGTTTTGTGGAGAGGTCTCACATGAGTCAAAATGATCAATGAAGAATTATCAAAACATTTAATTTTAGGAAGTGTTATTTCTGCTAAGGCTTGGTTATATTGTTCTGAGTGCAAAAGAAAAATTACATCACTTGAATCCAAAGTGAATTTCTTCTAAACTCAGAAAAGTAAAGCCATATGATAAGGAATGTTGAAAACATTTTGGATATTCTGAGTTTTGACCTGTTTTAGTAACTATTCTGCGCAGTGGTTACAGTAATGGTTCACATTATCCCACTGCCTGACCACTTCATGCTCTCCAACTCATTTTTTATGCATGTTAGCTCTGCAACTTACATAAATTTTGGCCATTCATTTTAACATTGCAAACATGTCTTCCAAAGTTTCAAACTCTGGTCAAAAAAGATATCCAGATCTTTAAATACAACACAGATAAATCCCCATGCCCAGTCCCTGTTGTTTTCTGCAGGAGATGGACGATGAATACGTCTCAGGATGTGAGACCGAGTGAGTTTCCTGGGGCCTGCAACTTCCCAATTGTCAAGCAGGGATTTGAAATGGCAATCCCAACTCCAAGCCCTTATGCTAATCCTTGCATTTACCTTCCTCCCACCCACCTGCATCCTCCATGGTAGCAATAGAGCATCTTCACTGCACTGGGGGGAGGTAGGACCAACCTGCAGATTAACGTATTTACCCTTAAAACCCTGCTTTTGTCTTCTGCTAGTGCGAATCTACCTTGAAATCAGCACAGAAACCAACTCTAGCTGGTGACTCATTTTAGAATGGGGACCTTTTGAATCATTCCTCCCCTCACATATGTACACTTAATGCCTGCACACCCGCAGTCTGAGAATGAACCCAGAAGCCTGGCTTCTTTCTGTGAACAGCAATGGTTTCAATCTGAATTGAGGCTTTTGATGCTAGAGGGGGTTTGCAGAGGATCTGAGAGCTTCTGTGCCTGCATATTCCTTAACTACCAACTCCCCACCCCAGGGCTGTGTGCGCAGAAGTCAGTGAAGACAAAGGAGACAAATATGTCCCCAGTCTGCCCAGATAACTGTCCTAGGTGTTGTGACCTTGAAGCATCTCCAGTCATTGGGTCAGCTGGACACAACCAAGCATGTGTTGCATACCACATGCTAGATGGAGATTGTATGGCAGAAATCTTAATTCTTCCTAGCAAGTTTACCCATGTGGAAAATCTCATAGGTCAAACACCGATTTTTTGTATGATCTGAGGCAGCACTATGTCTCTCTTCCCTAATCTGCTTGTGCTTCTTGTCTGTGTAGGTGGTAAAATAATGTAAGCCAAAACATGCACCTACACACCCAGCATAAGAGACTGCTACTAGCTGAGAGCTGTAGGTAATCATGGAATAACCTGTACTCAATTAGAATGTATTTGTGTATTCAGTTACTCAAGTGAAGAAGTTTTTGTAAGATCAAGGCTTAGTATTGTACCCATGTCCTTTATATTCACTGCATGGGTAGTAACACAAAGACAATACTCTTTGTCCAAGTTGCAAGGTTTCTGCCAATATTTGTCATCTGGGATACATTCCCTATCTTTGCCCTTGTCTTTCTGTCTGAAGTAGCATCATTGAATGGCAAGACACATTGCAGTCACACATGCTTAGTGTTTGTTACTTGGCTTATATTCAGACTCTGTGGAGAAACACTCATAAAAATTGTCCTGATCAAAGGACAATAGCAACAAAACTTTGCAGATGTGTTAATGAGATATCTGGGGATGGACAAACAGTTAAAGTCACGCTGTTTGAAGACAGTCTTTAATGGATCCATTCTGTGTGAATGCTCACAGGGATGAATCTGTTTCCAAGCACATTGCTTAAAAAGTTCAAATGATTCATCTCTTCCAAGTATTATATATATCCAAATATTGTGAGATTCTGTCTATACAGTTGTGTCAAAACTAGGAAGAGAGTTTCTTAGGTTGAAGTTCTCCACTTGGCTTCATTAACTGCCCTGCAGTTCCTGACAACGCTTATCCAGCTTCATGGAGATCAGCAATTTACTATTGTTCTTGGAGATCAACATTTACGCGTCTATAAAAATCAGGTCCATTTCCTTTCCTCCTGTCTTCCCATCTGGCAAGGTCCTTCCTGTCTTAGAACGGGAGCAGGTACAAAGGAGACAAACACCGCAGCCCATGGCTCTGTGCAGCACTAAGGATGAATCGCCTTCCTGCATAAGTGTAATGAGGAACACAAGGGACATGGCCAAGAAGAATCAGGTTCTGATGGCCCAGGACATTAGCACTGCAGGTTGCACTTAAACTTTGCATTGAGCTCTCAGCGGTGAAAAAGATCGATATGATTTTGAGCCAGAGATTCACAGGGAATAGGAATTTCCAAGGAAATGGGAATGTCTTCGTGTTGCTAGAAAGCTGTCAAACTGCCTTTTCTTGTAAAGTCAAGCAAACCCATGCTATATAAATGCTTTCCCACAGCAAATCACAACTGGAGTCTAATTAAAGTTAAATTAAAATAATTAATTTCAATAACGCTGAAATGTCTCATTCCAACTGCAATTGCTTTAAATTTTATAGTATAATTATTGAAAAAATATTTTTTTAAAAAATGGGCCAAAAACAAATAAAAAAACATTTTTGAAAAGAAATCCTCTGATATGTCTTTATCCTGAGTCCCGATTAAATGAAATTTTGTGGAAATTGGCAGCTTCCCCTGGTTCATTTACCCGCTTTTTCTGACAAAACAAGACAAAAAGGTACTTTTAAAATCTTTCTCCCAGCTATGTGAAGTGCCCAACCAGGTAGCTGCATGGCCCATAAGGAAACAGCGCTGCCCATTTAAGTGCTCTGGTTTGACATGGTTGCTATAGCTGGCAACCAGGCTTCCTGACAGACAGACACACAGATCCGGTGTCTGTCACAGGCTATGACTTGTAACCCTTCTTATTTCCTCATCTATACAAAAACTCCTCTCCAGCTCCCAAGTCTTTCCTGATTACAGCTTATAAATCCTACACTCAGAAATTAAGTGGAAACCTCTATGAATCCATTAAAAAGCCATTGATTGAACTTAGGTTTTATTTTGGGGGGTGTAGAGGTTGCATGTGGAAAGTGCTGATCCCTGTGCAGTCACCATTATTTCTACCTTTTGCATTTGGGCAGAAGAGAAGTACAAAATACTGTCCCCAGTTGCCTGGTCCCTGCCCATGCTAGGTATGCAGCATCTTTTCAAAAGCCATCTCACAGCAGCTGATGGCCTTCTTGCTAGCCTCAAGCAGCATTTCAGGAGCGATTAAAATGGTTGGGGATGTGTCTGAGGGAGAAGATATTCCTCTGGCCTTTATTTAAATGAAGCTGCTATTCATTCACTAAGGTTTCTAATTACCAGCACTATAATTGAAATAGTGGAGTAATCTGTTTGAAGAAGGGATGGGGGGAGCAGAGTGATTTTATTAAAACATGGGGTAGTAAGCTTGGTGCCAAAGTGAGCTGACTGAATGTAATTCAACTCAGAGGGATGCATGCAAAGACAAAGGGGAGACAGAGAAGCGATGCAGGCATAGCCGTGAAGTGGTCAGAGATTTGACAGAGTGCTTTTATTTCCCAGCAGACATTTTGGGGTGACCTTAGCTCATGAAGCCTTAGTGATGTTGGTTCCTTCTGAGGGTTGTATATAGGCCAGTTGGGCTTGATAGAAGGTGCTGTTTGATGGGAATGTGAGACAAAAGAAGAAGCTCCAGATGTTATCAAGTACCATGATCCTGTTGTCAGTGAAGTTTTGGGAACAATGGGTAAAAGGAAGTCCCTTACTTTCTCTCTCCCCTCTTCTGTCCCCCAGGTCCTAGAGGATCTGGTCTTTATAGGAGCTCTGACTGGTTCCTGAGGCTATTCTCATGGGAGAAATGACGGCTCAGGATATGTTGGGGGGTTGGATACATCCCCCTCCTCCCTCTCCCAAGTTTAGGATCCCCACACCCTGCACAGCCTTCTTCCACGTCCCTGACCCCTGCAAAGCCCAGAGATCCTCCCGCGGACATGTATGGAGATGTTGATCTGCAAAGTGCCGAGGAGCAGGAGGAAAACTGCTAGTGGGGTTGTTCTGAAGGAAAGCACAGCCCATTGCTGGCCCTGCCTCTCTGTAGGTAGTATCATCCTTGCTCTGGAGATTTGCAGAGCAGAGGCAACAGAGATGTGGTGTGTCTGTGAGCAGACAGCAGACATCACAACTGTGTTGTCACCCTGGTCTTCTTGTTGTTTTCTCTTTTTGTTTGTTTGTTTTGTTGCTGTTGTTTTTTGACTCCTGTTGGAATTAACATTCTCTCTGGCACATGTTGACGCTTGTAATTGCAAAACCCTTTTTATCCCACAGCAACAGCAATCAAAGACGTGGTACAGAAGCTTGGGGCGAGATTCAGCTCACAGATTCAGACATCAAATTTTAGAGGACATCATGAATAGATGACAGCCTGAAGTGAATCTGGATGCCGGGGTTCATTGAGGAACCCAACCTGCTTATCTTACACACCCACTCAATCCCACCAGGACTACGAGGTTTAGACTTCCCTTCTCAGCCAGGAGGTCACTGCTGGTCCAGGCAAAAAGTCCTGTTGGTTCCTGTGTCTTTCTACTAACTGGAGGATTCAGGACATGTCACACCATGAAAAGTTACATACTATTGCAAGTGATCGAGCACTTCTGTGTGGGCAACTTGAATCTTTCCTATCTGCCAGGGTCATTCAAATGTGTCTCACTGCACACATACATTGTCCCACTCTGTACCTCTTACCTGGGATTTAGTCTTGAGAGAAGTTCAGTCATCTCCATTCATTGAGGCTGAAACTTATGTGTGGCTGGAAGGATTTAGTTATGAGCAAGGCTTTGGGTGAGTGTTTGGGCTTTGGGTGGCCTGTGTCTATTGTGGTAAGTGTAAAAACACAGACTGACATATGTACTTGTTTGCTCAAAACACTTAAAATCTTAATGGAAACACAGCAGGACAAGTGATAACAGAGAGAAGAAGGCGATGGGCAACAGGCCTATTGAAATATCTCACAGGAAAGCATCTTGCCACTTGATCTTGCTCACCCTTCCCCTGAGATGAGATGAGTTGGTTGGATGAGAAGCTTTCAGGTGGATAGTATGTGTAGCATGGGTGAGACAGGAGTCACTTCACAGCAGCATGCCATGAAGCCATTTCCTGACTGTGCACACTGACAGGTTTTTCTCTAAGCAGTCAAAAACATTTTCCATGTCATCAGTGATATCTAGATCACCAGTAACCGTGTCCAGGTCCTAACCTTGACAGCAATCCATATGACTTTGTGTCCATCCCCAGAGGCTACCTCCAGGCCCAGCATTAGTAGGGAATATGAGATGTATTTTTTGCCCCATCAGATCTTTGACAGCACTATTTTCCCCCTTTTCTTGTGGCGAATCAGCTGCGCAGTTGTAAGCTCCACTGGGACATACTCTTGTTTTTTGCACATGATCAAACTTGTACTTGTGTCCTGCTCTAGAGCTTGGTATTGCCTGAATGCTAAACGACCATGAAAATAGCCAGGCCCCTCCTTTAGATAACAGCCAGCTGTGAAGTCTGGATGTTGCTCCAGATTTCCCCATAGTTTGGGACTGTGCCAAAGTGGGAATGTGGTATGAGCTAATTGCTCACAGAAATTAGAGGCTGCTCTGAAAGGCAAGCAGTTGTTGTGCTGAATGCACAATATTAAGATCTTATCTTGCTTTACAAGCAGACTAAACCCAGAATGAATCAATTATGAGATTAGAATTAATCCAATAATCCTCTGTTCTTCTGTGCCTGGAATCAGATGGTGCATCTGTAAAGATAGTGTTAGTTACGGCAAATGAGATCACCGTTTGTCCTATTTTATTAAAAGCCTTTCCCAAACGTTAACAACTTGGGTGAGAGGTTGCAATGAAATTAAATTGAAATCTCTCCTCTTTGACTGATTGCCATTGCGCACACATCCTTGGCCTCAGCTGCCCGGAGGGGATGGCCAACACATGAAGATGCCCCGTGACTGCTGCAATGGGATTCAGAGAAGTTCTGTTGGGGGCATTTCCACCCCTGGATGTGGTTGATAATGTAGCTGGGCTTGTGGTGTGGAGGAAGCCAGAAAACATTCCTGTCCTCCTTAAATTCCTTTTGCAAACTCCTCTCCTAATGCTGCAGCCTGGGCTCAGGGCAAAAAGCTGAAACGTGCCTCCCTGGCCACTAGTCGCACCTCCCACAAGCCAGGTCTTGCAGCACTTGTCCTCTCTCCCCTCTTAAACCTGCTTTTTACACTCCCATGTGTCATGGCCTAAATCTGGACGGTTGGTCTCTGGGCATGTCTCATGCATACGAGACCAGACATGGATAAATGCAATTTTCCCGGTTACCCATTTTTCTGTTTAACATTTGTGCTCTAACAAGGTGCTTATAAAACAGACTTTTACTTGTTCCCTATTCCTTCTTCTTCTTTAAAGGAAAAACAAACAAAACCCAAACCCAAAGAAACACTGCTATATGCAGCTATAACTTCTCCTTATTTGGCCCATCAGGGCTTGAAACTGAGATTTTTAGTGCTTATCTGCCACTGGGTGTAAGACATAGGAGCTGTTGAGGGGCACCTTTATCTTTGTGCATACTCTCAAGGGATGTGCACACATGTGCTCTCCTTGGAGCTCTTAGGAAAGCTCAGCCATGCCACGGAGCTGGAAAAAGCTAAGAAATCATACACTGGGAGCCAGTCACAGCTGTGAAGGAGGAACAGGACAAGTTTGGGGTTATCACAGAAAAGGCATCACACAACCTTTTTGCTTTGTAATTACCCCCTCTGCAAAATGAAGCAGTAGCATCATTACCAGCTCCTAATTGATTGTGAAATGTGTAAAATATTCACACAGGAGAAAGGATGGGGGTGGAGCACACCTGCTAAGGGGATCCCAGTGTGGGGGTTCTCAGTGAAGATGGCATTCAAAGACTGAGACCTGGTGCTAAAGTATGTGCTCCAGGGCTATCCCTCCATCACCTTTCCGTTCCTCTTTCCAACCAAAACTGCTTGGAAAAAAAATAAAAATAAAAATAAAAACAGCAGTGAATTTTATTTTCAGCTTCCTGAAAAAAAGAAGAAAAAAGTGAAATTTTGTTCAAACTTTTCAAAATAACTTAGAGGAGAGGAGAGGCCTGGATAGTTCCAGCTTCCACAGTTAAATTGTCAAATTCAAGAACAATTGAAAACAGAAGTTCAAGACAAACATTTTTCCATGTTTTTAACCTTTCAAAACTATAAGAGCTGCTATGACATTAAGCTGGAAACATGAGCAGAGCTGTGAAAGGGTCAAGGCTCTGAATTTGAATTTGATATTTAGTTTTACCTTTCTCAATTGCTAACTCTGCAGAAGTGATCTGGCAGTTTAAGGAGATTGAACTTCTGCGTCTCTATGCTCCTGGATAGGCTGGAAATATTGCCAAAGCAGACCCTTTGTCCAAGCTATTGGCACTGAAGAAATGAAAAATATTGAGGAAAATAGATGAACTGGGCATCTTTCGTGACGCCAGAAAACACAGCCCCTTCCTGAGCATGAGCTGGAAGGTAAGAGACTCGTAAAGTGTCCCAGAGGTGATAAAGGGTTACACTGAGTAGAATTTAATCACAGTGATGCTGCTAATGACCAACATAGGAGGTCCAAAGCAAAACTACATCCTGGCACTGAGCTTAACAGCTCCTGCTCTGAACTGTCAATCTGTTGCTAGATGGCTCCACTGATGAACCAGAGAAGAAATGTTTAGAGCAACCTGACTAGAGCAAAAAATGTCTAAACATTTACAAGGACAAAGAGAGATTTCTCAAGAAAATCTTTGATGGGATCTGTGTCTCTTCTTTTCCATATTTTAGTACTACCTTTTGATTTCCCAGTCATCCTTTAAACAACCATACTCCTCAGTTAGGAGCAACAAAACTTCATCCATTCCCATACATTGTTGTGGACACTGGCTGCTCCAAGAAGCTTCTTAAGATGTCCCACATCATATTCAGTATCACCTTAGCTGCACAATTCATCTTGTAACTCTGCGAGCATTGGAGATGGACAAATGCATCTTTGGGAGAAGAACAGATCACTGCAAAGGAAACAAAAATGCTGTCTTCTTACCTTTTTGCTGCTCTTGTACTTTCAAGGGAAATGTTTGCTCTACAGCCCACAGGTAAGGCTGTTGGAGCTAACAAGAAATGTTAAGGGAACAAAACAGGTAAGTGAGAAATAAGCAGTGAGTAAGAAAGTTATTGTGCAGCCTCATATTTTGGTTGCTAAGCTTTTTCAGACCTTTCAGAATCTAAAAATTGGATGCATTCTGAGGGATTTTTTTTTCACCTATATTTAGACCCTGGCCTCCTATACTCTTAGATTCCTGCTCCAACCCACCTCTTCTTTTTGAATGTGTGTTAAACACTTCTAAGCAAACAGCCTAACTCCAGAAGCCTCCAGCTGCTCAGTATGAGCTTGGAGAAGTGTTTAGGGGATCAGTGTTCTGCAAGAACCTGTTGCCTCTCAAACTTTCCCTTTTCAGTGTTTGAATGTAGATGAACCCAAGAGTGGCAGGGACTAGGCTGCATCATGTTTGTGCACATCTCCTATATCTGAAAACAGGGGTGTGTTTTGCAATGCAGCAGGAAGTCTCATGGCAAGTATGTGGCCAACTGCACAAATGGGATGGAGGAGGGAGGGAATGTATACCAGTCATGGCTAGAGAATGCTGAAAATCAAAACTTCTTATTGCTGGTGCCTCCCAAGGGAAAAGGAAAATAAGATTAATCCAGAAGGACTGTTTTGCTGTTTGATTTTGACTGAAGTGACAACTTTGTAGCTCTAAACATTGAAGAAATGACAGGAACTGCTTCAAAAGGAAGCCGAAGCATGGTGACTGATCTCTTCTCAGTGTGCCTGACAGCACAAAATATGGCTTGGACTGGGTGCATCAGGCTGTCCCAGTACACTGCACCCTCATATGCACCAGTTGGTCCACCCCAAAGATGCAGCTTTCCCTGGGGTGGAAGGTGCAGCTATTAAATGTTATGTCACACCACTAAATTCCAAAAAACAAGTGGGAACAGGAAGGTTAGGATGAATTCCTCCACGTAGTGTCATATATTGATTTAAGTAAGCCAATTTACACCAACAGAGGATGTGGTGCACTGTTGTCAATAGAAACCAAAGATCAGATTTCCAGCTAGCCTGCATTTTGAGTTGGATCTTTAGTCTAAAGCCCTTCCTTAACACCATAGCTGGAGAAAGAAATTGCAGTCCCCAACAACAAGGTATAAGCAACAGCTCCATGAATATGTAAAGACCTTTCAGGCGGTATTTTAAAACAGCGTTCAGTAACCATTATGCCACAGTTAACTGACTTCGCCAGCCTTAAAAACAGGAGTCTTTAATTACAGTCGTTTATATTTCCAAAGATAGACTATAACATATTTATAAACAATCTGTGCGCTTGGTGGGTAAATGACACACGATATGAATCATTCGCTAACAGTTCTTATATAATATTCAAAGTGGGCATGAATGTTTCATGAAGGCGCTTCCACTGCTGAACTTGGTAGGGAACCGAGCTTTTTTTCCTTTCCCATACACACTTTCTAGGCAGCTTCTTCCATCCCTTTTCCTTCTGTGAAAGCCTCGAAAGACTCAGAATTCTGGCAGAAAGAAGCGCCTTTGGATTTGCTGGGATATATCCAATGTGTGTCCACTGCAACTAAGATTTGGAGCACTGTGTACTAGGAGTGCAGAGAGACCTGCTTTGTCCCATGTAATTGCATCTCCTCCTCCTCCTCCTTTCCTTCTCTCTCCTCTCTCCTTTCTCTTTCTTTCTCTTTCTTGCAAAAGCCAGAAGACTGAAAGAAAGGTAACCAAGAAAAAGCTGTAGCTGTGGACTATAATAGCGCTAATAATTTTGCTTGTCTGAAAACCCCCTCCCAGAACAAACTACAGGACAAAATAAGTGGGGAATAACAAAGGAAATAGGAGAGCAGAGAGAGTGGTGGGGTATGGTGGGGAATAGGGGACATGGCAGAGAACCGGAGGCACTCATGTCATGAAGATCAGAGACAGAGAGCTAGGCCTAATGTGGTGAAGAGGGGTAAGGACATAGGACAACAGTAATTAAGCTCCATCATTTCTACTCCTTATGGAAGAGTCTGATTGTCATTCATTAGAGAAATATTATTTTCTTATCAAAAATACTAGCTTGGGTTAAACAAAAAACACAGAAAAATGACTTCATGCTTCTAGTGACATTCCTAGGGAAAAGCTGCTAAAACACCCCAGGGAAACACCATGAAAAAGCACACTCAGATTTGTTGTTTTTTCGTTGAAAAACTACTTTTTTTTTTCTTTTTTTTTCTTTTTTTTTAAAAGGAAGGAGCTATTTTATTTGCTATGGGGGAAAAAGAAGAAGCACCTACTCTTGCCCTGGGTGGGGAGCTGGAGAGTGGCTGGCAGGGCACACCACGGCAGGAGCCTGCAGGCTGCCTCGCGGCTCCTGTGCTGTGCAAGCTGCATGGGACCATTTTCTGGCACTTCAGCACCTCCTGTAAACTTCTGAAAAGAAATATCAGACAGCTGCCACAGCTTCATTACGGGTTTGAGGAAAGGACCATTTCTACTCTTTCCATGCTTCTACAGCACCTAGCACTTAGGGAACATAGCTGTAATGAGGGCTTTTATGTGATATGGTGATGTAATAAATACATAATCAGATACAATAAATGCATAATAATATTGTATTATGTATGTGTTCTAGAAACTTTCTGATTTTGCCTAGTAGACTTCAGATTCACTAATCTCTAATGGACATTCATTTCACTGAGCTTTCCAGCCAGGTAGGATAATGTTTCTTTGTATAGACAGTGGTAAATATTTATGTGAACAACCCTTTGTTAGGTGAGTGGCTTTATTGATACGTGACAGCTTGGACAGCAGGGGTTATTTGAGTCATCCCATTCTGCTTTTGCCATTTTAATTTCCCTACAAGCCCCAGGGGACAAATGAAAGCATAAAGAGGATAGCCATTTGCAATATGTCCACAATTGCCAGAGACAATTGTCTTCCTCAGAGCCTTCCCCATTTATAGCCAAGTATCCCAAAATTACAGCAGGCATATACCATGGATGTCTATTCTTTCTTCACTTTCATTAAAACATGCTGTTCATAGCAGCAGTAGTGCGTATCAGTTTTAAATGGACCTAGATGTGTATTTTATATAGGCTGCTCAGTTGTTGTTGTTGTAATAATAAATGACATGGAGACAATTTCAGATTGTTCTGACAAAAATCAGGACTCCTAAGGGGAGTCTGCCTCATGAACATGAAGTTGTAGCTCTGAGCAACCAGCCAGGAAGATGCAATTAATTTTCCCCTCGTGAGTAAAGCCATTATATAAAATACCACAGTTGCCTTGAGGGCCAAATTGAAGGCACTGAATTATGTATTATCAAAACTGACTTTACAATGATGTCTTCATGGGCACTTCAGCAGCTTGTGAATGGAAAGGAAATGGCAGTCAGCTGCAAGGATCTTATTTGCCTCTCACACGCTGTAAACAATACGCTGCTAATGTGAAGGCCTTAATGAGGTAGAGTGACATTGCTCTTTTCCTTGAGGTAGTGGTGCAGAAAGGGGAGGAAATTCTGGGAACTCTGCTTAATTATATCATGTCTGTTAATAGGTCAGCCCAAGCCCACTGATCTTTGCTTAAGACCCAGAGATGTAGAGGTTTTCCAGCCTGTTTCTCTCCTGTTTGAGCCATGACTCCTGCCAGACCCAAGCAGAGCTGCTATTTCTAACATTCTGGAGTCATTTTGTGTCTGGGAGGCAGGTTCATGAAGCCTCAGCATCCACGTTGGGTACCTTCTGCTCCAGGAACTAACGCACCATGGACAGAAATCCTCCCCAGTAAAACTGTGTGGGATTTCATGAAGGGACTCAGCATCTCCCTTCCATGGCCACTGCACCGGCAAATAACATTGAGATTTTCCTTGTATCCTGTGCGAAAAGGGAGGGAGGAGTGAGGGGGATTAAGATCATATCAATGCACTTGTTAGCCAGCAAAGAGCCAGCAGGTCAAACCAGATCAAAGCAGAGTTATTAAGGAGTATTTTCACCTGGGCGTTGACAAGATATATTTCTACACAGAAAAATCCTTTACATTTCACAATTTCAAGCCAGTGAACCAACACTCTGTATGTGCTATTCATCCTTAACCAGCAAGCACGAGGTAAGAAACAAAAAATTGCAGTGCCTAGAGCAAAATTGGATGGTTGCTCAGTGATAAGGGTGAAGACGGTTTCATTTTTCATGAGTGTTTTCCCCTCTTGTTGGTTTCTGATCTCAGTCATCACACTCATGCTATGAGGCAGGTATTCACAGGGCTTAAGAGCAGCCACAGCTTAATTAAACTTCAAGCATTCTGAACTATTTAAACACATATATAAAAAAAGGAATAATACATATTTCTTTTGGGAAATGGTTGTCATGCACTCTGTTGTGGCCCAGGTTTTGTCAGCAGTCCAGTGAGATGAGAAACCTTTTGCTCATCTTAGAAAAGAAAAGAAAAAAAAAACAAACAAGATTGCTTCTGTCCCTTCATTCCCATGTTGTGACAAACAAAAAGCCCCCAGATGGCATGAAAAACAGTGAGAGTCCACTTCAGGAGAGGGAGCATCCCCCAGCATAGACTGCTTCAATGGGAGAAATATGTTCTGAGTCCGGGCTGACTCTGAACAAGCGTGTCACATTTTTGAGCTGGAAGTGAGAATCTCACCCTAGAAAGTCTATCATTATTTAAAACACGTAGATGGACTTGCCAAAAGCAACAATTAGTTCCTAACAGAGGGGGTGGGGCAATAAGCAAAACCTTTTCAACAAACAAAGCCTGGCTGGGGAAACGGGGGATACTGAGGACAGGGGACCTGGTCCCCCCCCACTTCACCCCTCTAGCGTATGGAGCAGCGCAAACACAGAAAAGAATTTCAACTCTCCCTGAGGGACTCCCACTTTATTTTCTTATTCAGGTAGTCGGGGCCATTTGGCAACCTTCCTCTGTGCTGTGAAAGCAAACCCAGAGCTTACTGGCCTTTCTTCTGGTCCTGAGACGCTCTTGGGAACTCATGAAACCCCAGGTAGCAAAGCAACACTGTGGTGGAGAGCAGGACAAGTGTGCAAGTTGTGTGCATCTGTGTGCTGGGGAGGCTGTGACCCTGTTGGTTCCCTGGCCCAACTGTGCACACCCACATTGCAAGTACAACAGGTGAACAATACACAGCAATAAACACTTTAAATGGCTTTATTTAAGTGTATTTGCTAAAATGTCAACTGGCAATTTCTATCTAGGACCAAAAGGCTTTATTAGAAGCACAGAGATGGGCTGCCCTGACAGTATGTGAGCTAAAACAGATGTCATTGCTCTCCAGAACACCTTTTGCAAGCTCAAACCTGTCCGTATTGCCCATTGCAATTTGCTCACATGACTGTTGGTGCCCTCTCTATCACTCTTCTATTGTAATAGCCCAAGTTTGCTTTAACTCTTTAATAAAAGGGTTACAGTCACAGAAATAGTGGTTGGTAGGAAGCTTTGGAGTCTCCCCTCCTTCCTGAAGCAGGACTATCACCAACAGTAACAGCTGACCCATGCCTTTGTCTAGCCAACAGAAATTCTCAATGGATGGAGACTCCACCACTTCTCTTAATAGCACCAGATCAAGGAGTGGTCACTAACATAGTTGTGTTGGTATATTCATAGTTCAGCAATAGCTTGAGGCAATGTGAAAAAGAGGTTATTCCTCCCCTTAAACCTTCTGTATACACACACTAGTCCTGCTAGTGGAAAGCCAGGGTAAGCTCTTAGGAGAACAACAGCTTCTGGTTTATGTCTGCACAGTGCCTGACCAGGAGTTTGCTCAAGACTAGGCTTCCTAAGCACTGTGCTCATGCATTTAAGTGATGGTAATAACTGCAAAGACAGCAAATCTTAATGTTAAAAGTACATTAGGGAGGCCTGAGGGAACCTTTCTCTCTAGGGACGGGTTTGAAGACCAGTGAGAGCCTTTCTTCAGGGCATTTTTCTTTCAGGAATTACCGGCAGCTGCTAGGAAGTAGAAATGAAAAAGAAAGACCAAAACTTTGATAGAATATGGAGTTTTTCTGACTTAAAAGAAAAGCCAAGAATAGTTACCGTATAACATGCTTTGGGTAGGCTGCCTGATCCAGCTATGCCTATGCTGAGTTGTTCCCATAAGGATGGTGCTGCCTTATGTAAGGCCCCTTTGGGCAGCTACATTAAAAGGGTTGCCTGTCATGACAGTCTGTTCTCAGGCCAGGATCCATTCACAGTTTGTCCCCTCTTCTGTTGGGAAGAAGTGAAGGAAAAAAGAGAACACCCTTCATTTGGTTTTGAAAAGGTTAAAAGCAAATGTACTATATGTTCAGGTGAACTGGCTACCTATTTTCCAAACCAAAGAACTGAAAGGATAACCAGACATTTCTCTATGTTCAAGGAGTGTCCTTCAGTCGAATTGGAGGATTTCAGGAAACCCTTTGAGTCAGTGATTTTCTTTCATACCCAGCAGCCCACATGCCCTTTTGAAAAATGAGGAATTTTGGCAATTAGAGCATGATACAAATTAACTCCCAGCTCTCCTTACTGTGGGACAGATTTTATTCCCAACATGAGTAGAAGGAGAAGATGGTGGGTTGAAACAGAAGAATCTCCACTTCTTTTTCTCCCCAATACCACATAGTTTAAAACCTGAACAGACCATTGAGGCTTAAGGCAAGCACCATATTCTTCTAGAAAATCGAGGCATTTCTGCGGGTGGTCCACACACTAGACAGAAAAATTTCATACTGCATAAGAAGTTTCACTGAAACCATGACATTTTTGTGTGAGCACATCCATCTCTAACAGATTGTAGCTTAATTCAACAGGATGCTGGGCATGGCTGAGGAGATGACTGGTACTGCACGGGGCTGGTTTAGTGTGCAGATTATCACTGGGCAGAACTTGAGTCAGAAGTGATGGAAACGTATCAGATCCCATGATTTACAACTACTTTCTTGGCAAATCCCAAAGGCTTACAGAAATCTTGCAGTCCTTAAACCCAGTCTTGCTGCCATACAAAGGCAGCAGCAGCATGAAAACAGGCCCTTTGAGCCAAAAGCTTAGAAACTGTGGTCTAGGAAACAAACACACCTAACTTTTTGTACTCTAGAAGTGAACTTAATCTCACCTAATGCTGACTGTCCAAAAGGTAAGTATCACTACCCACATGACTCATGACTCCCTTTGTAGTCATCTACAGGGTGTGAGTCACCTTGTCCTAATGTAGATGCTTAGATAGACTGCATGAATCACATTTACATAAGTATTTGCCTCTCTCCATTGACAACACAGTTTAGACAACTAGCTCAGATGGGGCTGTCAACACTGTGACTGCCTAAAGATATGGAAGATAAATCCCACACTTTGTTCCTTCCTTCCCTCTGCTCACAAAACCCAGGTAGTCTGCAGGTCTACTTGGTCTGCAGGCAGAATTTGAAGGCAGAGAAGCAACTTTGATTGACTTAATTGAAACAACACTGTAGCACCTTCTGAAACTTTAGCCCTGCTGGTTTGAAAGATCTGTATCTGTCTCCTTAGATTACTGGGCTCCCCCAAACTGAATTCACTTGTGTGTTGTAAAAATGTCAATAACTGAAACAGCACCAAAAGTTAGCCCTAATAGTTGAGGTTTTATGTTTATTAACCTTTTTTTGTTGTACTTTATGATGGAAATATACTAAACCACAGAAAAAAAAATGTGAATTTAGGATGAGTAAATGTTGTTAGCATGATGCATATCGCACTGGATGACTGTTCATCTTATCCTTCTCAGATTCCCTTTAGTTCCTCTTAGCAACAAGATTTTATTTTATTTTTTTTTTCAATAAAAGGCCATATTCTAATTTCCTTATCCATTCTTCATGCTCCCTTACTCCTAAATCATCCTATTGACTTCAGTGGGATTGCACTAAGAGTGGTGTACTATGACAGGAAAGGAGGCTGTCTGCCCAGAGTGGCTAATTTGGATTTTTAGCTCCTTTCCTGAAGCTTCATTTTCATCTTTTCTGTTTATTCCATTATTCATGTCTCAGTCTGTAGCTACTCCAAAGACTGCATTGTAGTTCCTGTCACAGAGGTATCTTTTGAACGCAATGGGGTCCTTTTATGAGAGATGCTGAACCGCCCCTTAGAGTTTTGCTATTCTTTGGTGATTTGCTGAATACAATCTCCTTTTGTTCTTCTTTTCTTCCAGCGTGTGATCACTTCAAGGTTGCACATTTTCTGTATGTGTTAGCCTTTTCTGCACACATCCTGCTCCACAAATGTGGTGTCCTTGCATTTTTCAGAAGCTGCTGTGGGTACATGGGTTGACTTGCTCTTTTGTTGTGGTTGGAAATTGCCTGAGTGGCCACTCAGAGTTACCCACTTTGCAAACACTATCAGAGGGCACAGTATTAACACCAGTTCCTTATCTGACAAACAGTTAAAACCCCGAGATGCTAGAAAATGATTTCTTTTCTCTTCAGAAGTAGCTGTACTCAGCCCTTCTGAGAAGTCCATCTTCTAGTTCCATAACGGCTTCTTTTTGAACCAGTAATAAATATATTTATTTAGCCCAAGAAGAGTTTGCCATTCCTTTGTAGGGTGATCCAGAGCACTGTCATCAGAGCTCCTTATGGTCTAAATGGACTGACTCTTGAAAGGTATTGTGTTCTTGTGAGCTAGGCCAAGCCTCTATGAAAGACAAAAATAAATACCATGAAATAAGAGCTTCAGAAGGGAAAATCAGCTGTCAAGAAACCCAAACAGCTTAGGTGTGAAGCTCTAAGCTCACTACTGGCTATGTCTTCTGAGTTTTTATTTAGCCTGCAGAGAGGGACATGGCTGAACCAGACAGGGGAGGAGTAGACTGCAAGTCTCTGGTCATGGAATAGATACTTCCAGGGACACTGACTTTTTCTTAAATATTCAGTGTTGGTTCCCCTGGAAATTCCATTTCTTTTATGTGTATAACATAGTGTCTTACTGTAGTGTTGTTCAGGTCCTCTACACTGTGCTGTAAAGGGCGGGGAAGAAATAATGATGCTGATTAGAAAGGCAAGGTGACTGTACCAGGAACAAAAAATCAAATTTGATTTTAATTATTAGAGTTTGCAGCTAATAAGTTTTAGTCTGATTGTGACCAGATCTGATTCATGTAATTTCTTTATCCTTTATTGGTTTTGTCTTATTTTTCCAGTGCACCATCTGCTGATTTACAGGTTTTATTTATTTATTTATTTATTTATTTATTTATTTTTCCCCAGGGTGCAGAGACCTGCATTTTGTAAGCACCAGAGAGCAGTACACCTGGAGGAGAAGCCAAGAGGCCATCAAGACCACACATTTTTCCAAAGGCAGCATTAACTGCACCTAGGTCACATGGTTTCCTCACTTTCTTTACAAAATAAGTTTCATTCTGGAGGACTATTCTGTCTGGAAAGATACTGGTCTCAGTTCAATGCAAGAAGCTGCAAAATGACAACATTGAAAGAGATCTCTGGTTTTCTGTAAGTCAGCAAATCAAAGTTTATGAAGTGATAAAGCAAAAGTCAGTCATTGATCTTTTGACCTGTACTTGGAAGTGTACCAGTAATAAGATGATTGCTGGTCATTTCAGTTGGAGAGTTGGAAATCAGGTCATTTATTCAATGGATACAAACAAACAAAAAATGATATAAGGACATAAACAACAAATCACATCTGACAAATTTAAGCTTGATGAATTAAATGTCACTGATAGCTGATATAAACAATTTCAGTCCAATGGGCTTCAAAAGAGAGTACTGGTTGATACCAGCTCTATTTCTCCCAGCATTTTTTTTTTTTTTTTTAAGTAATTGCCTGGCAGCAATTGGTAGCATTCTGTCAGATGACGGTCAAGTCAGTGTATTACTAGAAAATAATCAGTGTGCTGTCTTTATAGGTATTTCCATGAAGAAATGGGAAGACTTGAGAAATAAGGACATTATCTGATAAGGTGGAGTGAAGGAAAAGGAAATAGAAATGGTGGAGTGTCCTGTAAATGGCATATTCCCTCCTGGTTCAGTTAAAGGTAAAGTCGAAGCTGAGAAGCAACAGACAGGTGCAGACATAGAAAATAGGAGAAAGACAAAATGAAGCAACCACATCAATGTGCTGAATCTCATCACCACCAGCTTCCCCATTTTTTCATTCCACTGAAGAATCTAAAGAGTAACGAAGAAAGATCAACAACAGCAACAACAAAATCTCCTAACTCTTTAGAGCTTGTAAATTATTTGTGCAGTTGCAAACCTAAGAGATCTGCAATTGAAAAATTTCTTGTAGAGTCTTGTGCATGTTTCCAAGGCAAAGATCTCTTGTTACTACAGCAGAGTTTACCACAGACGTTGGTCTGGTTTTTGATATCACTGGCTATGGATCTTAAAACTCCCGCCGTTTTCAGTTAATTAATGTAGAACTTTTTATGTGCTTTAAATTAAATGTGTGTTAAGGACTTTGGTGGCTCATGGAATCACAGGGCTGGAGAGGGGTTTGGAAGTCTTCTGCTCTATCCTCTGCACCAAGGCTGGATGAGCTTTAACTGTCTCCTTCCTGACATATGTCTGTCTAACCTATTTGCAAGGGCTGACATGAGGAGGGTTGAATGGGAAAGAGGAGATGAAAAAAGATTTAAAATAAACTTACATAGTTTCAACCAAGCCTTTCTTTGGCTCGATCAACAGACAGGCATTACCAGTGTGTGTCACTTTGCCTCTGCCAGAAAGTGAGATATAAGCAGCGGGGTCTTATCACTTTGAACTTCCCTCTATGTCTTTTTCATCTCAGATTTCAAAACCTGAGAGGTTGTACTGTGGTCCTTTTTGACAACTCAGCAACTGTTAATGTCTTCTGAAAATAGCCTGAAAACAGGCACTCTTTCCTTCAACAGCAAAGCGCAATAATAGTAACACCCTTCCCTGAGCTGGCAGCTAACACAGAAACTCCTTGAAACCCAGTAAACACACATTTTGCTCTAACACTTGTCATCTCCTTCCTTCACAGCCTCTGTTTGGCCAGAGGCCTCGTCCATACTGTATCTATCTGACGCACATTTTGTACAGGAAGCCAAAAAGGGCCAAAGTTGATGGCTTAACTACAGAACAGAGAAGAAATAATAGCTCTTCTTGTTTTAGTGTGCAGAAAACTCCTGAGTGAATGATCATCTACGTGATATCACTTGAGCAGATGTGACTGAAAACCTTGTATCCAGGGAAACTATTTTCCCTTCCTAAGATTTCACGATCTCGTGTGAGCAATTCCAACACTTGGGATTCACTGAATAATTACACACCTCAAGAATGAGCTTGCTCAATGCTGCAGTATTTGTTGGCCTTGGTAAGGCTTCCTCTCAACCATGGCTGTATGGGGAGAAAGAACTGGGTTTGCCAGGCAGGAGGTTTGCTGAAAGACATAACAGCAGTGAAAGTAGCCTGTTATGTGAAATGATTTGCCTTTATAAAGAAAATATGAGGATTTTTTTTTTTCAAGGTTTGGTAAAGCAGTAAAGTCTTGCAGCTGTTCATTTGTTGGACATGAATGCCTTTGTCAAATGGGATGGCTATCTGAGCACTAGAAGATGAGTATGCTTTGAGATGTTAATGGGCTGTGACTCTTCTGTCCCTCTGGATTTGTAAGGTCCTTGTGGAAGAGATGTAAATGTAAATGAATTGACTTTTAAGCTAAGAATTGAAGGAAGTCTACGTGTACCCTGGGGTACACATGCATTGTGGGATATATGAGCAACAGAAAATGTTGATGCAATCTGATTCAGCCTGTTCTTTAGCCTCAACTCCACTGCCTAAAAGACAGAATAGTTGGATTGCAGTGTGTAATATTGGGAAAAATACCTATGCTTTCATGAATTCCACTTTTCCCATTGGCAAAATGTGAGCAAAGATAGCAAACAACCTATGATTAAATGAACAGCATATTAGATAAAATATGTCATTAAAAGAAATGATCAAAAGCAACTTCTGACAAGATGATAATTCTCAATGTTTGCTGCTCATCTTGTTCTTCCAGGCCAAAGGGGTAATGGGTTTGAAAGGAGCCATGAATTACTAGTGGAATTGGGCTTCGTAAGAATCCCTTTTGTATTCTCACATAAAAGCATACTCATGTGGCCTCTTGACCACAAGATGAAGTCAGCCTGTGAATTTCAGTCTTCATTTTAGCATGACTGATTACAGTCAAACACACTCCCAAAAAACTCTCAAATATTAATTGAGCCTTATTTGATCTTGACTTCCCCAGATTGTCACCACTCTTACCAAAAACTGTATCCCTGAAATTGCCAGTTATTGTATTCCATGCATGGGGTACACAGTGTGAACCTTTGAGAGATTTTAACCCTGGTCATATCTTCAGAGACTATTTAGCTCTATGAAATCACAGCAAACTTCAGCCATAAAAGATAATGTCTGCAGTGAACACATGAGCATGTGAACATTAGTCATTTTTGCTAGTTTGCCATAGGGACTTCTCATTTTTTGATGGGACTGGAAACACCAGAGCTCCTTCGCAAGAGCTGGGAGCAGCGGCAATATGAGGGAATATTGAGTCTTGTGACTATGCAACATCAGTGGGACAAACAGCTCAGAATCACATTTCCCAAACATCACAGGAGGCTTAAGAACCTCAGAAGGTATGGCAACACCTTCAGTTTGCCTGCCAGCCAGCAAAGTACAGCAGCTGAGGCACTGGTACCTATTCCTGCTGCTGGCTGTGCTATAGGGAGGAAAGGGAGAATGGAGAGCTGGTGGCAGAAATACCATTTAACCCTACCAACATGTACCCAACATCATATGATGCTTCTGCAGTTCATCTCTTATCCTTACATGTTTCAACCTGTAGTGCTTGGCACAGGTATACACCTGTGCAGGGTGAATCACTTAGGAAAACCCACTTGATTCTGCTGCTTTTTATGAAGATTTATTATATTTTGGAGAAATCCTTTTCAGATGAAAGACCATCCAAGGATCCTTGGTGGTATCATATCTTCAGCAATATCAAGAAAAGAGCACTGATATTTTTTTTGTTAGGCAAAATGCTCCAAAATTATCTTAAAAGTTTCTAGGTTAACACAATTTTGCTATTTCAGTCATAGCAGTCTTGACAAGATCAGACCTTCCCATTTAAACAAACCAAAAAAAATGACATTAACTTAACAGCATTTAGTAACGTATGAACATGATTTATGATTTAGCAGAGAAAATAGCCTGGGAAGATGTCCAGATGCAGTAGAAATTGTTGTTGATGCTGTGGACAAAGAGCACTGCTGAAAATATTTAAAAAAAAAAATCGATAGGAAGCAGAAGATAAGATCTGTTCATAAATGCAATGTAAATGCTATTGAAGCACCAATTATATTGCTCTGATTTATTACAATGGATTCTGCATGAGGTGAAAATTTCATGTAAGAAGCCAAAAAATTTGTCCTGTGTTTTTAAGATGCAGTTTGCAGATCTAATGTTATTAACAATGGGGAGGACATTCCTAGGGGAAAGTGAAGTCCTGCACTCTCCCCATGTTAACAGCTCCCTCAAGAAACTTCATTTACACATCTGGCAACTTCAGAGACTCCAAAACATTCATTTTTATATTAGACAATCTTGAACGAACTAACTACTTGTTGATATCAGCTCTTCCTTTTCTTCTTTTGCCAATTCCTCAGCACTACCATGGAGCTTAAGAAGTTCCTTATTTCTCCACACTAAAGAAGCTCCTGATCTGCCAATGGCATCCTGAGCTGGGAGGACTCCTGAGATGCCACCAGAGCAAAGCATCTGATGTTCCCAGCTGTCCCTTCCCCATGAACTGCATGCAGTGCTGTAAATCTGCTTCTCAGGGGCAGAAAGCTGCTCACAGTCCTTGCAGGATCAGGGACAGAGGGACACATTTCTAGGGTGGAGCAGTGACATTTTCACAAATGCCAGCCTGTGCCTTCCCATACAATCAGGTATATGGATATCCCTGAAATTTTATAGCATCAGATTATGGGACTGGGGATAAGGATTCTTGCCACTTGTTTTTGAATCTAAAATCACGCTCAGATTGCACAGAAGCCTGTTATTTTATTTCTGTTTTGGCTAATAGCTTTAAAACTGCATATTTGTGAGACTATCTCTAAAAACAGTGGGCTGGGTCAAAAACCAGATAGTGAATAATTGCTAATTAATCAGCCATCAGACTAATAATGGGCCTTCAGTTTTGCCAACAAACCCCACTACTAAATCGCTCCCTCATTACCAATAACTACCAATTTAGAGGCTGTGTTATTGCACCAGTTTTATTAATGTCACATTCAGAAGGATACTGTAGCAATAAACTGGCATAAGGCTGTAAAAAGAGGGTTGCTGTACATATTAATAATGTATTTTATAGCACAGTTTAATATTCTGAATCCAAGCTGCCGTGCTCAGAAGAGGAAAAAAGCAAGCCAATCAATCATCCTTACCTATTCACACAGCATCTAGCTAACCAGAGTCACGGTGATATACGTGGGGATAATATCTTGTTACAAAAATCTTGTTATTAAGCAACACTATTACTTATAATTTGTTATAATGACTTATAATAAGCTTAGTAATATGTTTCTAAATGATCTATAGGGTTTTCATTTTTTTAAGTAGAAGTCATCTGCAGACACTCCTGGAGGACACCTGGAGCAGGTGAGGACTGGGAGGGAAGTGGGGCTCTCTGAGCAAGAGGATAGGGCTCTCATTACATGGGCTTAGCCTGGGGCTGGGCTCAATCCTTCCTCCAGGTCTTCTCCTTGTAGGGAAAAACCTACATTCCAGATGCTAAAGGTATTAGTGACCAAAGATGAACAGCAGAGAAGCCAGGAAACTACTGTTGGATTTGGAAGTTCCTATCCCGGCTCTGCCATAGAACTCTCTTAGTTTCACCTTCGATGAGGTATTTGAGTCTTAATCTGCAAACATGTAGAAATCTGCAGGATGGAAGAGTTTAAACACTGCTATGGGTTCAGGTCTTTGTTCTCTGTAAAATGTTGTTCCCTACAACAACATGGTGGTGAAGGAAGATGAATTAGCAGTTGCAGTATACTCAGATAATATGAGGAGAGAGCCCAAAGGAATTCTTAGGAGGAAGAGTTTGGTCTCCAGTACTTTATTCCGCGCATTACCATTTGGGAACAAAAGCCACACAGAGGACTCTCTCAAGGCATCAGAATTGTTTGTGCTTTCAGGTACGTGCAATGCTTTTGGGTTGCAAGTGGCATGTAGACTTTGCTCTGGCAGCTGGAAAAGGCAGTTTGACAATGCTGTTGTGGCAGCCTTTGTATTTCCAAAGTTTGGACAGAACACACAAGGCTGAAAACACTCCTGAAGCAGGGAAGAACATAATGCACTCAGGACTGAAGCAAAGATGATGTCTCACTGCTTCAGATGCTGGGATTTATGGCTCAGATGCTGGAATGAGATCCTGGAGATCCTGTGTGACCTAAAGCTTACAGCAGTCTGTGCTCTGAGTCCATTTGTCTTCGGGTCAGAGCCTTCCCTATCTCCATACCAAACACCAGTGGTCTTAGTTTAGCTTCTATGAAATATACACCCCTGGCTTTGTGTCCTCTGGGAAGGAGGGATGGAGAGCTCCTGGGAAGATCCAGTTGCAACGAGACCTTGACAGATAAGATGGGTGGTATAATATGGGCAACTTGCTTTGGTCATCCTTATTGCACAACTGCTTGGGAGTTGTAGAAAGGACACCAAGGCAATAGAACAAGGCTCCTGACCAAGGATAGTCAGTCCAATGGCATAATGTAGGCAGCATCCCCAGGGTCATCACTTTGCTCCACATTTAACACCTTGTCATGGTGAGATGGGATGGTTTCACCAGTCCTGCTAAGAGCTGGCTGTGTAAGGTTGAGTATGTGGCTGTTCTCTCCCTTCTGGTCTCCCTGGCCTGGAAAAGGAATATTTCTGTTTCTACCATCATCCACAGCTGCAACACCTGTTTCACATGTAATAAAATGTAGATCAGAGTGACCTGACAGAAGACGATATCCGCAGGCAGTTGGACCACCCAAACCAGGCAGGAAGGTGAGGAGAAAATTATTAGCCCTAGGGGGTGTGCATGATTTGCCTCCCTGCCAGCAGCTTAGCATCAGCTGGGGATGGGAGAGGTAAGGATGGGAGGAGATGGCACAAGGAAGCACACTGAAGGGATAAGCATGGCTTCCCGCTTCAATCCTTGATGCGCAGCCAAAGGTTCCATTTTCCCCATCAGGAGACAATTGTTCCTCTGTGCCATGTAAACGATGGGCTGTTAACTATAGCTGTAGTCATTAATTTAACACAAAGGATGGTACTTCAGTTCCTCTGCAATAGAATATATTGTTTATGTCTAATGACTCCGATTATAGTTCCCACTTGCTGTTGATGGACAGGGCTCTTCCCTTCCAGCAAGCTCAGGAGCCAGGCCAGAAGGCTACAGCATCAAGATATATATCTGTTCTTTATGACTACCATGAAGGTTCATAACCTTCACATAGGTTGGTTTCTAATTAGAGATGAGCAGGAGTAAAAGATGCCTGGAGTCAATTCCCTGGATGGATTCTCACTTGGTGTAAACCAATGTGGTGCTGTTTCCATTTGATGGCGTTTACATTGCTCTATCCTAAGAACTGCTAACTCCTGAATTTGACTGAGATGAGGAATAGCCCAATTAACACAGTCTTCACCAAGTTTCTCACTCAGCAGGCACACTGAAATGTTTATGGAAACTCACAGAGGTCTTAAGCACATTCAAGAAATAGAATTAATATTCTTGCTATAGACAAAGGGGTTGTTTACTGACCTGTTGCACTGGTACTTATCAGAAGTTTGATGAAATGGTCCAAAAATATCACCCCGGGGAAAGTACCAGATAATCATTCTGTTTAGCATGTGTTTTGTTTTGTAATTTAGCTGCTTTACTCATTAATTTTCTAAACATCTATTAACTTCATTGGTTAATT
The DNA here is from genome assembly GCA_013399115.1 of Anseranas semipalmata. NCBI lineage: Eukaryota > Metazoa > Chordata > Aves > Anseriformes > Anseranatidae > Anseranas > Anseranas semipalmata. Next base: position 522,572 of record VXAA01006207.1, on the reverse strand, counting down.
AATTAAAATACCATTCTTAGTGGCTGGATAGATCACTTCTGTCACGTTTACCACACTATTTCACTTTGCTGTTGACTAAAAACAATTGCCATTCAACTGGCTTATTCTAACTGGATGGTTGAGGCTTATCTTCTCTATGTTTACATTTTATTGAAGGCAAAACTTCAGCAGGGACAACAGGAATTTCCTCCAAAGCTGTTGAATATTCTTGGGAAGTATGTTTTGGTGGGGAGGGACCAGGTAAAGGAGTATGAACAGAAAGTCATTGCTTGTATGGAAATACCTCCTGCTGCCCACTCAGTGTGGATGACTGTGCAGTTTACTTGGGACTGGTGACTTTGCAGCTTTATTCACTCAAAGACTTGCTAAATCATGGCACAGCTCAGTGCTACATGGTGACTATCCTATGGGAGACAGATCTGTTCCCAGAGGGGCAGCTCCTGGGTACTTCATAACATTGGAAGAAAGAGAATATGGATTAAAAAAAAAAAAAAAGAAAAGAAAAGAAAAAAAAAGAAAAGAAAAGAAAAGAAAAGAAAAGAAAAGAAAAGAAAAGAAAAGAAAAGAAAAGAAGAGAAAAGGAGAAAAGAAGAGAAAAGAAGAGAAAAGAAGAGAAAAGAAGAGAAAAGAAAGAAAAGAAAAAAGAAAAGAAAAGAAAAAGATGAAAGCCAAGTCATCAGTGAGAGAGGGATTGGGCCCTGCTGTTATTAAAAGCAAATCCCCACAGATCTCTGAGGATAAAGCTGTTGTCTAATGGAAGGAGCTAATAAACTGAAAAAGCCATGTAAAGGGAAACAATCCATTATTTATATGACAGGTAAACTGCATAATGACTCCTTAGCAAGTTAACATTCCAGGCCAGATACTTTCTCTTCTAACCTTCAAAAAGTCTAATAAATAGTCAGACAGTGGTTTTTTTTTTTTTTTTTTTTTTTTTAATTTAGTATTTTAAATTCCACAACAAAAAATATCANGTCTAATAAAAAGTCAGACAGGGGTTTTTTTTTTTTTTTTCTTTTTTTTTAATTCAGTATTTCTATTAGCTAGGTGAGCACCTGCCATTTCCGAAAGAGTTGTGCTCTGCATAATTTATACTACCGCTGGATTGTTTAGCAATCCTTCTCAAAGAGGCTACTGACAATAAATTAGTGCTTTGCAGTGATTTAGACATTTGTATATGTTTATAATCTTCTTCTTCCTCTCTTCCATAGTCAACAAATTCAATATTTGTTACACTGTCAAGGTTCTTATGCTTTTCTTTCGTTATTGCTGTATATTCTGTGTTTTACTGGAGTGCTCAGTTGTTCTTAGTGTGACACAATAATAATACCTTTCTGCTGGATGTGGCACTTCTCTAAAGATCGGAAAATATTTTGTAAACTTTAATTAACCCCCTAATTGCTCATACTCTAATGTCAAGCTAGTTCCTTAAGGCATTTTTCCTAAGTGCTGGTGAGACATCTGTACTCGCTGAGATTGATGAATTTGAGTAAATAAAATCATCTACCCATACTGAAGTGTTTTTGAACTCAGGCCTTTGTGGGAGAATGGTCTTGTTAAACAGGTTAAAAAAATACAAAATAGGACAGGGGAAAAACCTTAACAGGTCATTTAATCCATTCCCACCTAAGAGATAAGGGTTATTATATGATGAAATGAGCTGAACTGAACTGAAAGAGCTGAGGTTTGTCACATGGGAATAAAAACTTGAGAAATCTGCAGTCTGAGATTTTCAAAATTCTTTTCAAGAGGTTTTCTTGGATCCAGCCTGATGGGGTAAGTGCTGATTTTCTGTTTATTCTGTCAACGTGCTTTTACCTTGCAACTTCACTCACTGGATCTCGAAAAGGTTCATATCTTTCCCTCCATTAAAAAGAGAAGAAACCCAATGCACAGCACCAGGCAAGAGGCTTGCACAAAATCACAGAGCAGAAGCATGTGCTGAACTGACCTCTGCTGACAGCAGTTCACTGGAGTACGGCAACTGTTTGAAATTTCAGCTCTGAACTAGTAAAAAGTGCTGTGCTCATTCTGTGCTACAAGCGTGAAGCAGTGCTCTGTGGGATGCTCTCTCTGCTGGGAGATTGCAGGATGTCTTTACAGGAACAACAGCTCTTATGCTTTCATAACACTTTTCTGTCCACAAACCCCCTTTGAGGCTGCAGTCTTATCATCCAAGAATACCTCCCTGTGTGCCAATACTCCATACGGGGCAGGGGGAAGGGGAGAGGAGACAGATGCTTTTTATATTTACAGTTGATCTGAAACATATTAGTAAATCTCAGTGGTTTACTTGGGAAAGTTTGATTTATAAAATAAGAATGTCTGTATCTCAGCTGGGGCATAAAAAAGAGGCGTCCGGTGGAGTTTTAGATGTCCCCCCAGCATCCTGTCTGGTCCCTGGATGCTGCTTTGGAAGAGTACTGGTTCCCCAGATGTCCATTCTCAGCTCTAGACACATTTGGGTGTCTTGTACAGCCCTAGACATTCTCATGGCCCTAGACTTTCTGCTTAGGTGACTTAGGTAACTTGATTAAGCCTTAGCAGAAAGCAGCAGCAATGCCACTGTGGCCTAAGGGAGGTTTTCCCTTGGCTTTCAAGGTCAGGATTTGTGCAGAGCAACACTGAGTGGACCTTAAATTTAATGCTAGAAAAATGGAGGGGTGATTTACTTTGGGCTGCTTTACTACAGGCATGTCCCTGACCATGTCATCTGTACCCAGATGGTTTCAGCAGGAGTTCAGCTTACATTCTCAGAGGATGAGGAGCATGGAGCCATGGCTGTGGTGTCAGAGACCATCCCCAGTGTTGACCATGGTCTTCCCACCGCCAGTCCTTTGCCCAGTACAAGTGGTGGAACTCTGGCATCCCATCCCTGGCAGGGGGTTCAGGGCCACTCCACTGTCCTGGCACCTATCCATTGTGTGGGGCTGGTACAAGCCATAAATACAACAGCAGAAATGGACGGTGTGATGCAAGCACAACCAGAAATGCGGCTGGGAAAGCCACTGTGCATCAAAGGGGCACCTTCATGTCTGTTACCCAAATTACCTGCTAGTGACAAGTCATTGCATTCACATGGGGCAGTGAGCATCAATACAAGTCAGCATGGTGAACTCCGTGGCATGTTTTAGAGAACGGATGATTTGTAATCCATGGCCCAGAAACTCTGGCTGTCATTTCCTGAGTTGTTGTTGCAAGTCTCATGAGATAGTAGGGTGATTCTAATGGTGATATGAGGGTAATTAGGTCTTACTGCTCAGGTTCCCTGGAGACATATGATCGTGTGAGAGTCCTGGTTTACTTTTTATAACAGACGAGTTTATATCTTGCACATTTGAGAAGAGAAGTGAAAGAACACAAACATCAGAAGCAAAAAGCAGAGGGTAAATAGAAAGGATATAATACTTAAAGTGCAAAAAAATCATAACTTTTAAGCTACTACTGTAACTTAGGAGCTCATGCCCTCTGAATATGTTAAGCTGATAATAATAAATTCCTTTTTTGTGATAGCAAAAATATTTTCTCCCTGACAAATATCCCTGGCTTATAGCACAGATTTATTTGTAGAGTAGTTTCATAGTAGCTCCAAAATACAGTCTTTTGCTGCTTAAATTTATAAGCTCTGTGTGGTTTAGTGCTGGGGGAAGAGATCACAGTTTAATTTTTTTTTTTTTAAATAAGAAAATGCTAAATTTATAACAACAAAAACAAAAATCTTCATTCAAAGCTCTTTAACAATGAGTTGTCATTTCAACTAAAACACTAAAACTAAAGCAGAGGTATAAACGATTTGGATTTTGGGTCCACGGCTAATTTAATCCTTTATATTTAGTTTAGAAACAAAGCACTATCATCTTGATTTGCAAATAATTCCTCCTGCTGCAATGCAAATGAATCCCTGCCAGCAGACCAATACTCATGAACAAGATGACAACAATTAACCAGTCTGCCCCACGTAAAACACAAGACCTGAAACTGCCTCCAACAAATGCTCATATCTTCAGGAACTCTGAGTAAATTCATTGTGGACCAAATGACTTTCTATTCCTTCTAGAAACTGCAGACCTTTTCTTGAATATGTATTGTCTTACCTCCGTCAAAACTCAGAAAAATAAGCCTGTTCACCACCCGATACCTGTAACTCTAGAATATGTTCCAAGAATAATAATCAGCAAGGAGCAGTTTTCATTCCCACGTTGCTCAGAAATTAAGCAGAAATGTGTATGCAGGGGAGGAAGGGGAAGGTGTGTGTGCCTCTATATTTAAGTAATCAAAACTGTAATTACATTAACAACACAGTTGTGAATTTGCTTATTTTACTCTCATGTCATTGTCATGATTTCAGCAGGGTTAACCCAGATTTATACCAACATAAATGACAGAAGAAATCTGGCCCTGTCTGTGCATGGTATATACACCATCTTTTCCTCCTTCTCTCTCTCTTTGTCTCTTTCTCTCTCTCACATACACACACACATTTTTCAGCGTTGTTTAACATTTTACTTTGCGGCAAGGCTGGCTCTGCTTGTATTGCACCAGTTCTACTATGATGATGAAAAATAAGAATATTGACATCAGACTACTACATACAAACATACAACAAAAAGGTATATTTACAGACATCCCATCCTCAGGATGCAAACATACCAAGCACTACATGCAGCCATATGATGAAAACACAACATATGGCAACTTAATCATAACAGTAAATAAAAGTAGTTTTCTGTTGGTAGAAAGAGAGGAGCCACCACGCTTAATCTGTGTTTCTCTCTCTCTAAGAAGGCTGAAGGAGAGGATTAAAGCTGCAATGGACTGTTATGGATTAAGAGACACCAATGGGAAATTTTCATCTTCCGTTTGAGATATAGAAGAAGAATGAGCAGATTTTTTGATCCTTTCTGTCTCAGTCCAGAGTCTTCCTGTGGCTGAGGGTGAGACACATTCCCCAGAGAGCCAAGGAAGACGATTTCCAAAGGCGTGTGGTAGAAATGGTCCCCCTCAGTCCCACCAGTCCACATAGTATTGTGCAAGAGCAGAAGAGCCCTTGAGCCCTGAGAAAAAAAACAGCAATGCCTCTTCCATCAATTCATAATGGTCCATCCTTTCTTTAGCAGCTCCAAAGACCAAACCTGGTCTTCACTCATGGTTCACATCCTACAAGACGATGCCCATGTAGTAGAGGGCATCTTGACCCCCAGAACACAAATGTTTCCACCCTGTGGCTATTTTTCAAATGAAAACCGTGGGCCTCTTTGCTTCCAGTAGACACAGGCTGTTTTGATGTCTTTTCCACTCCACTAAGATTTCCATGATATCCAACTCTTTAAATCCATGTTAACTAGATAAGTGACTGCCCTGATTTTTGACAGTAGGAGATTGCTGCTAGTTCTCACTGAGACTCAATCCACTTTGTTAGAGGTCAGTAATTATGAAGATTTACTATGAGATTTTAGGAGTTTATTTTCAGAAACCCAGCCTGAGCCTGGTTCTGCTTCCAGGGAGCTTCATGGATCATCATTTAAACAGGAGCAGCTTTGGGGCCTAAATAAAATTCGATCATCAAGGCCAGTAGATACCCACAACAAATCCAAGCTGACAGCTGTTTTCTCCAGGGCTAAATTTGTACCAAAGAGTTTAGGAAACATAAGCAACTAATCATCTCATCCTGAGAGAAATTAGTCAAGTATGAAAGGATTAAAGGAACCCTGAAAACTGAGAGGAAAAGTAAAGAAGCTTTTCATAAAACATCTTTTTTAATACTCAGTAGAGTTTTCCTCAGTAGGAAATTTAGTCCAGTCATATTAAAGTCACTATCTATTCTGCCAGCAGCACATCTCTGCTGTAAAGAAAGGTAAATCTTACATGTTCCTCTGGAACAAATGCAATGTGGGGGAGGATTCATACAACTTCCCTTCACTTCCCTAGCCAGGTCAGTGCTGAGATTTTACTTGGTATTTAGTCTTCCTCAGTGCCAGACAAGACATAGAAATACACTTAAACTTCAGAATCTGCCTTGTCATCCTTTTAACCCTAATTTTTTTTTCAAGAGAAAAAGCTCCTTTCTCCAAGATGTAACCTCTGCAGAAATGGAATACCAGTGCTGAGACACGAATGATGATATCTCACTTCTCTGTGCAGGGAGCTAAATTTAGGGCAATCTGCATTATTGTATTAACCTAAAGTCCATGTAATGGTAGGGTATGGTGACTGAGAGGTCTACGGCACTCTTCCTAGCACAGAGATCTAACTAAAAGCATCATTTAATAGATCACAAGGGCCAAATTCATCACTCTTGCACAACAGTCATGGCCACATGCAACAATGTGTAAACCAGAGTAGCTCTGCAGGCTTCAATAGGGCTGGGGCAGTTGATATCAGGTTGACTTCTGCATTCACAAATAAGGTTTTTAAAAGGACTGGGCAAAAAATGATATTTCCAGGTCATGCTCTTCCCAGATAAACTTTACCTTCCAAGATATATCTCAGCTGGCAGTCTGGCAAACACAAGGGCTACGAAGATGGGGAAAGGTCTAGAGGGCAAGACCTATGAGGAGTGGCTGAGGTCACTTGGTTTGTTCAGCCCAGAGAAGAGGAGACTGAGGGGAGGCCTCATGGCGGCCTGCAGCTTCCTCACGAGGGGAGCGGGGGGCCAGGCGCTGATCTCTGCTCTCTGGTGACAGCGACAGGACCCAAGGGAACGGCGTGGAGCTGTGACAGGGGAGGGTCAGGCTGGGAGTTAGGAAAAGGTTCTTCATCGAGAGGGTGGTCAGGCACTGGAACAGGCTCCCCAGGGCAGTGGTCACAACAGCAAAGCTGCTGGAGTTCAAGAAGCATTTGGACAATGCTCTCAGACATAGGATCTGATTTTTGGGTGGCCCTGTGTGGAGCCAGGAGCTGGACTCAATGATCCTTGTGGGTCCCTTCCAACTCAGGATATTCTATGATTCTAATGGGAGGAGAGTCATGGAGGAAAAGAAGAGACCAAAAACAGAGGTCAAGGATCATTGGTGTTGGTGCACGTGATATGAGTTAATTCATTTTGATTTTCCATGGACTTAGGCAGAAATGAAAGAAAATTGATATTATTCAACAGCACATACAGATATTGCAAAAAGAACATTTCTTGCCAAATCCATACACTTTCAGCCCATTTTACAACATAATTGTGCATAAAGCTAAAGCATGACCAGTGCCAACAAGACAGGAGCAGTATGGCAAGCAAACTCATTCTGGTGGTGTGATGGAGGTAATGCGAAGAGGATGTGAGTTTTCCTCTCCTTTATTACTCTTCTTGAGTGTAGGAGACGTGCTCACAGACTGTTGCATGCCCCTGGACTGCAAGGGCCAGCACAGTCACTGCTTTCTGACCTCAGTCAGCCCAGTGTGAGACACGGTTTTACACTGGACTCGAGATTTTTCAGGACTGATGTTGGAGTAGATTGCAATCAGTCTAGGTTTAATGTTGCCAAGCATTGAGATGTCAGCCCTAGAATACAATGGGAACAGCCTCTGAGTGCACTGCTGAGATTCGGTAAAGGTACAGGCTGCAAAGCATTTTGGCATATCATGATGGCTTAGGCCAGGCATGAAGATCAGGTTGTGCATTGTGCATGCTACAAAGGGTGTGGAAGAGGCTTTTAACTCCAAGCTTTTAGTGTCGAGTTCTTTTTAAATTTGGATTGAAGAGAGAAGGATCTTTGTCTGTAGCCATTCTCCATCCATATGCTTTCCTAACTTTTAAATGCCTGTCTTTGTAACCTGAATAATATTCTTGCTTTGGCTGCACTTTTTTGGAGTGCTGTATAGTAAATATTAGACATTTGAGAGCAAGTGTAGAACAAAACCCTAGTTTCACAGAGAATTGACTGTATTTTCCAGACTGATCATCCACTTGAAAGACAGAGAAATCATGAAAGAAAACATTTTTAGCATGCAGATAAATTTTATTAAATCTTGGCTAACCCTTGTGATGATGTTACAGAATATTTTGTGTGCTACAGTGAAGGATCAGGGAATGTTCCCAGTGTGACTTGGTGACATCCACTGCTCTTGAAGGTCCTGTTCCTCAACTGCACTGGCAGAAAATCCATCAAGAGCACCAGCAGAGGAGATCTGATTAACTCAAGTGTACTTGTTTCCTATCTACTCAGCTTGAGTGTCTGAGATGCACTCTAACCATTAGACTTCAAGGAAAAGTATCCCTTCATCTCATATAGCAGAATTCACAGTGTATCACACGTAGTGGCAGTCCAAGCTGTGCTTCTCTCCCACCTTGCTATTCAAGACCTTGCTCTCAGATGGACATAGCACAGGTTTTCTCTCTTTCATTGTCTAAGGAACCAGTGCAAAAGTTATGTTCAATGCCATATCTAATCCCCCCACAGAACCACTCGGAAACCTTCACCACTGTCACCTTCCCACAGCAACCTGGCTTGAGATCACAGGGCCACTTAAACCAAAGACACAAGGCAGAATTGTCTCCCTGAAAGGCTCCAGGCTGATCCTCCCTAATGCCCAGGCTGCCGTGGCACTTAACTCTCCTTGCAGTCACTAGAAGCCTGTAGAGTCTGCACTTATAGCGATGACAAATGTGTTAGGCTGGGCCTATGTCCCAGTGTATTCACAGCAAGTGTTGTACGACTGGGCATTGGTCTAGACCAGGATGGGAGGCAGTGCTGAAGGGTGAGTGGGCAGCAACAGCAGCCTTTTCTGCTCATCTTGCAGAAAAGGACTCTGCTCAGCTTTCAGGAGAATGAAAGGGTTGAAGAGCATCAAGGAGAGATGTCAGAACAGAAAGGTGTGAAGAGCACCTGGTTCCATGGCTGTTATTTGTTTGTTTGTTTGTTTTAAGAATATAAACCTTATTAGAGGAGTAGAAACTCCCTCATTCTTCTTTTTAGAGCATAAGCCGACTTCTGGCAACCTGGAGTCAGGAGGAAGCTTTCTCTCCCATCTGTCTCCTGCTGATTTTTCATGCATCCCTCTGCAGTTGGACATTGGCAGAGACAGGAGTAGATGCACTCTGTGGTACAGTGCAGTGGGAAAGTTCCTCAGACTCCTGCTGCTGTCCTCCCTCTGCATTTTCCCTTCTTTTCTCTCCATTCTCTAGCTGTCTCTCAAACCTTTCCTCTTAACTGTGCTAGCAAATCCTCATACCTATCTATAGATGGCAGCAACTTTCCAAATCAGCTGCAGATGCTGATTAAACGGGCTGGTGTCTGGCTTCTTAGGGACACAAGTGTTTCATTGCATGAAATAGGTAGCAAACTGTACGTGGCTTTAATGGCATGTACCAAAAGTTCATTCCCTCCTAAGGAGGGTGATATTTTTAATGTGCTTCTGAAAGGGTTTGCATTGACAGCAGAGACTTGCGTGGGGATGGAGATGGTGTCTGGGGTAAGTGGGTGGATTTCTTTATTCCTTTATTGTTATTACCCACCAGCTCAGAAATATTGAAAAAAAAAAATAAAAAAATGTACTCCCTGCCTGTGATTGTTGCTGGCTCTTAACATATGTCAGACTCTTATCACTTCATAGCAGCTGGCAAGTTCATGCAGAACCACCAGGCAGCCCAATGTGGCCAGTAATCAGTTAAGTACAGATGTCCAAATAGATGTAACTTCCATTAAACTTTAAATAAAGATAATTTATGCTGAGTAAACAGACGAGTGAGCACATTTGCCCAAATACAGATGGCACTACCTGATAGCAGTGCATTAGAAGGGTCATTAAACAGGGAGGTTCAATAATGTAGTGCTCAAAGATGGTCTTCTGCAAGGAAAAATAGCTGAGATCAGGGGATATAAAGTCTTCCTCCACATTTTTTTTTTTTTCTTGCTTTCTTCTGAATAGCTTGGCAGGTTCAGAGTCTTAAAGGGACATAAAGAGAAATGCATTTTCTGCTAGAGGGACATCCTTGCACTTGTCCACGGAAAAAAATAAATTTAAAAGAAAAAAAAAAAAAAAAGGAATTGTAGTCTGTCTCACTTGGAGACCAAGATAAGTGTGTTCATTTAGAGGCAAGGAGGAGAGCTTTGTGGGGCTAAGAGCCACAGTCCAAAGCCTGATGGATTTAGGAAGGGAATCACAGAATCATAAGATATCCCACATTGGAAGGGACATAAAAGGATCATCAAGTCCAACTCCTGGGTCCACACAGGACCACCCAAAAATCACACAGACTTCTACTGCAGGGGACTTTGCATTTTCCTTGCACCCTCAAGGAAGTTATACACTGCCATCACACCCACAGAGGTGAGTTTTGTCCTGGAACAGGATAACATGCACACATGCACACGCACAGCCATGCCTCCCTCCCCCTAACTGCACAGTAGGGATGCAGAGTTTTGCTGTGAGCTTCAGTGAGGAAAAGGAATTAATCTGAGGCACCAGATGCTGGGGTTTAGACCAGATGATGGTGCTTTGGTCTTTCTAGGCCATTGGGAAGCTTGGTAATGAACGAAAGATCAGATCATCTTTAGCACACCTTGTCTGGTCACACCACACCTGCTCACAACGGAACCATTGGAATCTTGGTCTGTACCCAGGATGCTAGACTTCAGGAGGATATCCCTTCCTGTGGGCATCACAGATGAGCTGGTCCACATGCTGCTGCCTTCAGTAGCTAAGCACAGAAAAGATACAGCAGCACTTACTTCATCTGGGTCAGTTGCTACCATCACCATCTATATCCTGACCTGCCTATGGCTTTATAGTCGCAGTCACCTTCTAGCTTTCACTTATTCTGTAATAGTTAAATATGTTTCCTTCCCTGTGATCAGCAACAGCCACCTTACTTTGTCTGGCCAGATCATGCCGTGGAACAATATTGCCCATGACCTTTTTCAGTCACAGAAAAAAAGGATGGGATTTTTCTTGACAGATTCCTGCCAGTTAACAGGTGGGTGTCCATGCTAAGCTTGTTTGGGTTCCTTCTGCAGTTGGTGGAGCTTCTGCAGGCAATTCATGCCCTTGTGAAGAGCTGTGACGAATCACCTCTGAAACTACCTCTCCCTATGGACTATTGAGAGAACCCAGAAGCCTGCACTAAGCCAGATGTGTCATTCTCAGATGGCTAACATTAGACAAAAGAAATCCAGGTGTAAAATGAGTGTCAGCCAGTCCTTACTATTTTCATTTACAACATTCTTCTCTCTGCCTCAGCTTGCTCCTTGTGGAATAAGGATAACAATATGTTAATGATAACATGATATCCTGTTGTCTGAAGTGTTCTTTTATCCATGGTAAAAGGTTGTCCCAGGGAAGGGAGGGCTGGGTTGTTTGTGAGGTTTACAATATAACCTACAAGGGAAAAAGGGCAATACCTTGGGGAAGGTGTAGTGGTGATGGTGGGGATGGAAAAATCTCAAATCAGGACGAAAACTGAAAACCCATGAGGTATCCCCTAGGAAGGAGAATCCTGCTGAAGAGGTTACATGGGTCTCCCTGCCTTGCTGCTCACTGGGGCTCCCTGCTCCATTTCTCTCTGATGATGATGAAGAGAACCCATTAACAGCAGAATGCCACAGACCCTCACATGCTGCTCCATCATATATTTCCACTTCAGACCTTCACCCTCTCCTCACAGACAGAAAAGCTGAGCAAGGAGCGGGCAGCCTTCCTAACTGACTACCAGGAAGGTACCTGGGCTCATCAGCCTCCAGAAACTGTCCTGGCAGTTTTCTATCAGTGGGACAACTGGGTTATGTTGTTTTTTTAGTGTATTTCTGATGTATTTTCAGGAATTAAGCCCCAAACTCCTGTGATTTGAATTCAGCACTTATGAACTTGCCTCCCTTTCATTTACTAAGATATGATTAATTCAAGTGTCTGTAAGGTCAAAATCCCCACATTGGTTTCATTTTCCCCATGCAAGATACTGTCTTTCCTCTGACTGTGTCAATGTCCTCCCTCCAATGACCTTCATTTTAATCCAAGACCCTTTTCTAATCTGGTTTGATCCCATTCATGATGTTGACCTACACAAATCCTTTCATCTCCTCCCAGCTTCCCACCACCACCACCATTTTGAAATCATCTCCACTAAAAATGTCATTTGTCATGTGTCGCTTCAGATCTCCTAACTATTGGGGTTGCTGGTGAGATTCTCTAGCAAGAACATATATTCATGCTGCTGCAGGCACTGCTGAAACATTTTTTGCCCTAAACTCTCTCAACAATATTTAAATTAACAGTAAATGGCTGGGATCAGACACTGACCAACAGGATTTGGTGCAGTATTGAACATTTCCAGTATGGTGCTTTATTCAAAACATTTTCTTCTTCAGGGTGATTACTTCATTTTATATTTTCTGGCCTCATGCTCATGTCACACCCCAGTTCCTGTAGCTGTCAGATTAACACTGCTTTATCAGAAGAAATGCCACAGAATTATAAAACTTCTTTGGCCATTTAACACCTTTATCTCTGTCTTGCCTGTACCAGGATTACTGACATGCAGTCATCCTGTCCTTATTCTCCTAGAAAACCCCTAACATGGATATAACAGAGGAGTTTCTAGAGAATATTTTTTAACACTTCTTTACTATGTATAAGAAAGATATGTTTTGGTCATGTATATCTGTATGTAGGTACAAAAAAAAATTTCATCTGTGAAATACCATTTTATCTTTTTTTTTTTTCCAGTTTCTTATGGATGTGTGAATCTTGATGATTTCCTCCCTATTAGACAGAAGTGGGTTAAGAGCCTTGCTCATGTAAACCCATTTCCAGCACCTAAAAGTTGCCCCTTGCAGCTGATACCCTCTTGCTGGAAGAAAATACAAAACCTTTAACCCTGACAGTGGTGTCACTCCTTAAACCAGAATAAACTGGGACCAGCTAAAGGGAAATGAATGCATACCTGAACAGACCAGAGCATCTCTCTCCCTCATCCATGGGATTTTTTGCTGTTCACACACACATGCACAGAGTGACTCTCCATCACGGAGCCAAGGGACCCCACTGATGCCATAGTGCTGCTGCACAGAGATGCATATAGGGTCATTCCAGCCTTGGACACACAGAGCTTTTAACATGGCCCCATTCTGACAGCAGTGGCATGAGGTGACACACACTGCTGTGAGGCAGGCTGTGTCAGATCAGCTGCACAGCTTCTGGCCAGCTCAAAGCATGGCCACAGCAACTGAAATCTGTTTAGAAAACATCGTCCCGTGTCTGCCTGTGAAATACCCCGTGGCCATATCCTGAGATAGGGCAGGAGGGGGAGCAGGCGGACTGCACTGACCTAGGTTTGGTTCTGCTATTCTGTAGCCTTAAGCAACTACCTTAACCTCCCTGTGTATCTGCAGAATAATGGGTGGACTGGTTCCCTCCTTGAAGAAAGTGCTACTCAACTCAAATGCCAGCACTGACAGGTCCTCATAGGTAGTTTTTATGAATGCATCTATCCTGGCTCCTTACACCCAGCTGGTATCAAACCAAATTTCATAGACTTCACAGTGGCTCCCAACATCCTGACACTGGAGCAACTGTTTAATAGCAACTGTTTAATTTGCCTGTATGATCTCTGGCACAGGCTTCTGATGAACTGTGTGCACTCCTTTGGATGTCTGAACTTTCTTGCTGGTGTTTGATGTGCAGCTGTAACAACGGCTTGATCCAAAGGAAAGAGTGGGAGGGAGGGGTACCTATAATCAGAGTTTGGCTGAATAATAGTGAGTAAAAGGATCTCAGGTGCTTGATTCTGCTATGGACCAATTCAGCAGTCTTATAAGATTCTTAGATTTAGGTCTAGAAGGGGTTATTGCAATCACTTCATGTAACTTTTCGAAGAAGAGGCCAGAGAGTCACATACATGGTGGGATGTACGCTGAGCTCCACTCAGGACCAGTCTTCCCCTAGGACTAATGGGTTTTCAAACCTCCAGTTTCCTTTCTGAGCCCTTCTTCAAGATGTGAAATCTGGCTCTGGCTTTAGGATTTCCTCAGATATGGCAATTATTATCCCTAACAGCTATTACAATCTTTGTGTTATTCATCAGCTTTAATTATTTCTACTTCACTATCTCCTTAGGGCCCATTTGTACTAGACTTGTCAAAATATTTCCTTGTTCCTCAAAAAAAGATCCCGAGATAGCACTTTCTTAGCCAAGATGAAAGGTGTGCATGTTCTGTAGCCAGCTCTCTTAATTACCAACCTTTAAACCAAGTGATCCACCTGCCAAGTGTGGTGTCTTCTTTTGACTGCTCTGATCGTTCTCCTTCCAAGAACAACCATTGAACAGACAACTGACCCATTGCTTGCTCTTAGAAAGGTACTAGGCAGACAGACTTGGAAGAGAAAACCAGTCAGTTGTTCACAAACTGTGTATAGTACTTGAAGCTGTAACTAGTTGCCCTGACTTGGCATAGAATCTCAGCTGTGTGAGTTGTGCAACTGTGGTTCATGGCAAGGATCCTCAAGGAGGCATTGGTGAGCTGTTCCTCCCTTTGCTACTCCTAAACACAATAGTAGTTCTGACACCTTAAATCAAAAATCAAGGACCAACAACCTCCACGCAACCCTTGGGGCTTCTCTATGTAACATGAAGTCTAAGCTGATATTTTCAAACTGGTGCACATGTTTATGGGGAAGATGTTGATTTTGGCTACATTTTGATAGTTAATCTGGTTTAAATAAAAGCAAGTATGCTTGTGCAGCCATTTGGATTAAATTAGTTTAAAAAGTCCAGCCTTGTGGAAGAAAAGCCTAGGAGTAGCTAGAAGCAACCACTAAGTCGGGCAAATAGCATGAAGGCAGCTCCATCTCAAGGATGCAAATGAGTGCTCATGTTATTTTTTCCCCTCTGTCTTTGTACTGGTCAAGCTCTAATTTATTTTGTTTACTGTTTCAAATTAGAGGCTTAGGAACTAAATATCCTGTAGCAAAGAAAATACTCCTTTTGTCATTAACAGGGACAGGGGATCTGAGGTTAAACCCTTACTTGTTCTGTCAGGATGAGAATCCTTCAATTTTGTGAGCCAAAAATAAGCTTCAGTGTGACCAGATGCCTCAACCCATCTAATTGGTTTAAATTGGAGGAACAGCTTTTTCAGTACAGTTTTTAGCCCAAATTCTCCTTTTTTTCATCCCACTTTCTGCAGCACATTGATGGCACTGATGTTGCTGGTAAGAAAATTTTGACTGACACCACCTGTCAGAAGAAGAAGTGTTACAAGAAATGGGTTAAATATTTTAGTCCCTGAGTGAATGACCATCTGAGTTAGTAATAACTTCTATATTGATGGCAGGACGCTCTCTCTGAGTGCTTGCGAAACAGATGAAGAGGGCTGATAGACCAGATCAGTCCAACCACAAAGCACGCTTGAAAATGCACATATACATGGCAAGGTAATTCAGCTCCTGCCTTTGGGTAGAATAATTGCTGTGTGAAACATTAGTGAATCAGCATGAATGTTTCATAAGTTTGAATTTATAAAATATTTCTGATTTTCCTATACACATGCCTTTCAAAGATAACTTTCAAGTGCTTGTTGTATTATGCATCTCACTTTTCAAGAGAACAGCATGATTTCCTTGAAGATATATCCATTTAGAGAGTTGCCATGGCAATTTGTTCCCACCCCCCAAAAATGCTTAAAAACAGATTTTTCCATTGTCTTTTGATTTCTACAGATTACAACATGCTTCACTATTCTCTCTTCCCTAGAGTGACTCTAGGTGAGTGCACAGAAAAAAAGAAAGAAAAATCATTTTCCTATTTAAATTACCTTCTGATGGATGCAGAAAGATTCTTCCTCCAAAGTTTAGTCACAACAAAGACAGAATTCTCTCACTATTTGAAACAACCATTTATTAACCTGATATTTTTTAATCCCAGGAGAATCCTGATAAAGTTGCCTGAGCAAACATAAAACCTCCTTTTACATATGCAAAGTAATTATTAATCCAATTAACCATCTGCATACCAGCATATTTAATTAGTTCTCAGAATTACTCTTTTCCTGCTGTAATTGAACTAACCACCACCTTGTGCAATCTGTAAATCTGACCAAAACTGTTGTTGAGCCTTTTTTTAAAATAAAAGATAGGTTTGGGAAAAAATGGGATTAATGCAAGTTTTTTTTTTTTTTTTAAGCAAAAAAAATACCTTCTGCATCCACAGAAAAGCAACCAAAAAATGATGAGCATTATACTGTCAAATACTATCAAATTATGGTCTTATTTCTGGAGAAAAAAAGAAAAACAGCAAAAAATATCAATATAGTGATATTTTTATCCCTATTAACTTTTTAACGACAAATATGCTCTTTGATCATTGTTAATTGCTTGGTCCCAGAGCATAATCATACAGTATTTTGACTAGAGAACAGACTGCTTTGCTTGTAAACACTCTTTCTTTCCCTGTTTTCATTGAAAATAAAATGAGAGACTAATAATTGTCGACAAGCCCATTCCTAGTGCCATTTTATATCAGAGGTTGTGCTGTGTTTTTAAAATAATATTGCTCTTTCATGATTCTTATTTTAATTGCTCTGCCGGGGGGATGGGTCAGCACAAACTAGATGTCCTAATGGTTCTCCTTTGTGCAGGAAACTCTGAAAAGCTCCAGGGAACCAAAGCATGGGGATGGCTTTAACCAGAGCAGCTCCTTGAGACTGGAGATCTTCCACAGATCTGAGGAAAACAAAATGAGGTGCAAATAGGAATATTAGATGAGAGCAGAACAGGGAAAAAGATAAAGGGCTCAAATTGGTTGCCTTGACACAGGCATCTGTTGTCACTTAAGGTGACGTGGAGGCATCTGACATATCGTCATGAGGCTGGTGTGTTTAGGACCTGGGGGAGAATATGTCTTTTGGGGAACCAGGCTGGACATCATAATAAATGGTCCTGGACAGTTATATTGAGAAAACTGGACCAAATTCTTGATGCCTACACACTGCACTGGAGGAATAACCACAAGCCACCCCAGGGGCTCCTAGATAGGGATACCACCCATTAGGTGTCTAGCAGTGAGCTTTCCCTCAGGATCTGTGTAATCCTGAGATAACTGCTCCTGACCAAGCCATTGTAAGAGCTGGTATACTGACCATTTTGCATGGCCTCCATACGCCATCCTGGATTGTCACAGTCCGTGCAGGAGGGACATGAAATATGCCTGCTCAGTGAAGCTGGTTACCATTCTCTTTCCCTGTCACAGAGGAATCAAGGAGCTGTCCCTGGCTGGGACACAGGAGCTCTGTGTCTGAGTGGCACGTGACCCCCAGAAAATCCAATTCAGCCACCGTGAAATCAGTGTGAATTTTGGTGCAGAATTCAGGAGGATATAGCCCATGTATTAGGAACTGGAGCTAAACCTCAGGTCCTGGTGACATTTCAAAAGTGTTACAGTAGCTCAGCAGGGGTGCTAGACTCACAGAGTGCAAGGATTAGTGATTTATGGGTCTCTGCAGCCTTTAGACTGTGTGAATTATTTGCTGCTTTCCCTGCCCCCCTCCCATTTGGGCAACTTAAACTATTTCTACTTCACTAAAGCAGTTCCTGCTTCCCTTTGCTATTATGTGTTCTGGAACAATGAACACAATCACCAGTTTCTGAATAGAGTTTTGGTTGTGTGTTTGTAAAAAGGGGAGGGGGGAAGGGGGGGGGAGGAATTGTTATCTGCTTTCCCTCTACATATATATGTGCCTGTAAATAAACAGACATTGGATGCTTTGATGCTTCCAAAAGATGGGTTACAACAGGGCAAATTGGAGTCTGAGGGATTTTACTTTTTGCCTCCTACATATATCTATGTTTTAATTAGTAAATAATCTGACTAGAACATTGATCCCACTGAACCAGACGCAACATTAATTTTAGTAATGCAGTGGGCATGCAAGTAGAGGGGAGTTTTGAATGCTGATTTCCTCTGTGCCTGCCCTTCTGCTTCACCCCGGTTTGAAAAGAAAAAGCAAAAAGATTTGTATATAAATAAGGATCATCAAACTGGAGTGAATTTAAAGCTAAGATAAAAGTTGTTTAAGTGTTATCCATGCTCTGTCACTCACCTGCTCTGTGGCTTTTCTCATCTTGGGGGGCTGCTTCCACTCACACCCCATGGTGCCCTAAACTCTCTGAGCTAGCAAGTGTTTCTCATGGGTATCTTGCACTTATGGCTGCAGTGATTGCAAGACAGGTAATTGCATAAAGCTGTATCTATAAATATGTAATTGGGCAGTACAACTTCAGGGAAAGGTGGAGAAAGCAAAAGCTGCCAGATCCCAAGCTTTGCTACTGAATGTTGCCGTGAACCTGGGAGAGATGCATAAAAAACTCGGGAGTTCAAAGCTGCCATCAGTGGATGCCAGACCAGTGCTAGAAAAATGGGGAGCAGGTTGGCAGCCTGCTCTCTTCTGAAACTGAATAATGCTGTATGTCATGAGCGAACCCATCCTCTTCCTCTGGATTACATCCTAGGTATGAGACAAGAACAGACCAGAGCACAAGCATTGCTGCATTCATCTTCTCATTTGACCTGAAGATGCCCCAGGAAAAACACAATCCTTTCAATTCTCTCTCTTTGAAACAAGAAAGCAGAGCAAAAGCAAACAACAAGTTTGTACTTGCCTGTGGATCCCAAAGGAGGTTTAGCTGATCTTTTCTGGAGCTCTCTGAAGATGCTGTCACAGGTCTTGTAACTCACAGTGATAGTTTCAATCATGATAATGAACCTGCATGTGATTTTTACTTTGAATTCATCTGATTTCAGCTTCTGACCTTTGAGTGAAATCATTCAAGGGATTATGCTGAAGCAAGCCACCCTTCTGTCTAATAATCAGGTGTAATATTGTACTGCCAAGCACCTTAGGCTGGTATATGCTGATTTTCAATTCTTTGATTCCACCAGCACTGGGTTTTTAGAGATGTTGCGCTACCCGAGCTGTCAGAGTAGCATAAAACTAATAACCAGGCTGTATTACATCTTGATGATGTGACAATGGTACTGATGGTGCTTATTCTCAGAGACTACAAGGCAGCATTTCTTTGATTGCTTATGGGAACACTTTACAGCTGAAGTATAATTTCATTTATTAGAGGCAGACAGCTTATAAAAATGTGTGAAACACAACAGGTACCAAAAGGAAAGCTTGGGAGACTAATGAGGCACAAGGCTCATACCTTTAAAGAAAACAAAGGTTTCTACAGACAAACGGCTGATGCAGTTTGTTTTTTATAGACGTAAATCAATCAAAACATTCAAACCATGTTATCCTGGAGAGTTACAGCAAATACATTTCATCTAAAATTATTGATGACTTTGCTTTTAAACAGAGGATAGGACCAAAAGAAAAACAAGGAGGAAAAAAAAATCCTTCAAATTCAAAGAAATATAGCTAGACTGAAATCCAATCTAGTAGAAGGGGAAAATGTTCACAAGTAAAATAATAATGGTATTGTTATTACAAAGTGCCTTTTCCTCAAAATTCTCTCCCACCCTGTCTGAGCACTGAGGGACAAAATAAAAGCAAAATTTGATGTAAACACACTCAGTGTGCATCCAAGAGTGAATGTGGGAACAGTGAAAACATCGGCATGGTGGAAGAGTGACAAAACAGCCTCAAGCAGACTGCAGAAGGGTTTGCAGGCCCATTTCCCAGCTGAATGGTGGCCAGGGAGCAGAGATCAAGTGAGGAGTATGTGTGCTTCATCTCTGAACTAGTGCTGAGAGGAGGCTGAAGTGCCAAACAAGAGGTAATAATTAGGATCCTGATTAGGAAGAGGCTGAGAATTCAATAGTAAACGCCCCAATTATATGCTCAAAGCAAGAAGATGAAGAAGGCAAGGGATGTGAGATGTTTTCCAAATGTTAGAAGGCACTGGTCATGTGTATTCAGAAGGATGAAGGGTCTTCAGGTCATTTGGAAAGTTCCTGCTGGCTTCCCCATATATTCCCAAACATCTATATCTGTGCAGTGGACTGCAGTGAGGCACCAGTGGGGCACACAGTGTCCTGCTCACACTCCTCGCTGGCTAGCCAACAGGAACCTTAGCAGAGCCTGATGTTAAACCTTAGCATGACTTCAGTGGGCAATTCTTCTGAGAATGTATGTGTGGTGTATATAGGATAATATGAAAACTTCTAGAATGCAAAGCATTTAATGTGTACCCTACACAGATCTTCTCCAGCCTAGAGATTTTAAGTGTACATTATCATATGGATGGCCAAAAAAATCCAGGAGTTCCTGACATTTCATATTTAGCCAGGGGAAGTAATGTGTGGTGGTTCTGACCAGGATGACAAATGACAAAGGGTCAAAATCTTCACCACCAATACCACCACCCAAAACCCACTAGCATCCAGTCAGCTTGGAAGAAAGGCCATGCAACTGTGCTCCGATTGAACCTGTCTCCCTAGATATCTCCAAGATAACTCTGGCTGAAAAGCCTGGGTAGTTACCAATGAACAGTGTCACCTGTTACCTCTGCCTCCATCTCCCAGTGCAGTACCTGGTACTACCTGAAGTTTGAAGAATTAGGACCATGGCCTGAGAGGATTTTTTCCCAACACAATCTGAGCCAGGACAGCAAAGACAAGCAATAACGTGGGATGTGGTCTTCCTTGACTTTAGTAAGGCTTTTCACACCGTTCCCCACAGCATTCTCCTGAAGAAGCTGGCTGCTCATGGCTTGGATTGGCGTACGCTTTGTTGGGTTAAAAACTGGCTGGGTGACGGGGCCCAAAGAGTTGTGGTGAATGGAGTTAAATCCAGATGGAGGCTGGTCACTAGTGGTGTCCCCCAGGTCTCAGTATTGGGGCCAGTTCTCTTCAATACCTTTATCAGTGATCTGTACAAGGGGATCGAGTGCACCCTCAGTAAGTTTGCAGATGACACGAAGTTAGGTGGGAGTGTTGATCTGCTCAAGGGTAGGAAGGCTCCACAGAGGGATATGGATAGGTTGGACCAATGGGCCGAGGCCAACTGTATGAAGTTCAACAAGGCCGGGTCCTGAACTTGGGGCACAACAACCCCAGGCAGAGCTACAGGCTGGGGGATGAGTGGCTGGAAAGCTGCCTGGTGGAAGGGGACCTCAGGGTATTGGTTGACAGCTGGCTGAGTATGAGCCAGCAGTGTGCTCAGGTGGCCAAGAAGGCCAACAGCATCCTGGCTTGTATCAGGAACAGTGTGGCCAGCAGGACTAGGGAAGTGATTGTCCCCCTGTACTCGGCTCTGGTGAGGCCGCACCTCGAGTCCTGTGTTCAGTTTTGGGCCCCTCACTACAGGAAGGACATCAAGGTGCTGGAGCGGGTCCAAAGAAGGGCAACGAAGCTGGTGAGGGGTCTGGAGAACAAGTCCTATGAGGAGTGGCTGAGGGAGCTGGGGTTGTTTAGCCTGGAGAAGAGGAGGCTCAGGGGCGACCTTATCGCTCTCTATAGGTACCTTAAAGGAGGCTGTAGCGAGGTGGGGATTGGTCTCTTCTCCCAAGCACCCACTGATAAGACAAGAAGAAATGGGCTAAAGTTGCACCAGGGGAGGTTTAGGTTGGATATTAGGAAAAACTTCTTCACTGAAAGGGTTGTGAAGTATTGGAATAGGCTGCCCAGGGAACTGGTTGAGTCACCATCCCTGGAGGTATTCAAAAGACATGTAGATGTGGTGCTTAGGGACATGGTTTAGTGGTAGACTTGACAGTGCTAGGTTAACAGTTGGACTTGATGATCTCAGAGGTTTTTTCCAACCTAAATGATTCTGTGATTCTGTGATTCTGAGCTATGGAAGGTTCATCTGGAAGTGCTGGCTTGGTGCTCACTTGGCCATGGGCCTTTCTTCATATCATTTTGTGGGAGGTGTTCTGTAATTTAGATATGATTGTCTTAATCACAGACTTTTCTCCTGTGGGCCCACTGTACTGGGTACCCAGAGCCAGGTTTTCTAGCTCTCTTTCTTAATGCCTTTTAGCTGTGGATTACAACCTAATTAATGTGCTGAGCTTCCTCTGCCAGTTCCTGTTAAGAAAACAATCAAAACATGTTTAATGAGAAATGAGAACAAGAAAAATGTTTGATACCCTTCCCTGTCTCCACCACCACCTCATCTCGCTGATGACATTGTTTGTGAGGATCATACAGATATCTTGATATCTCATTTCTCATCCAAATAATTTCACGTTTTATTACGTTCAGGTAGGGGTCATGGAACCAGTTCAGTTCAAGTCCTCTTGGCTGGGTGGTTGTGGGTTTTGGCAAACTACAAAAGCAAAGGGTTGGGAGTCTGGCTAAGCCCTGTTCTTTTCATGTGAAAGCCATTTAACAGTGTTGGGGGGGCTAAAAGGAGGAGTCAGTACAATGTACCTTGCTTTGAGGCCCTGGCATGTTTTGAAAAATGAGACACCTTTCTGCACATGAGAATCAGGCCCACAGATGTGAAGGGCTGAAGTTGCTTTGAATATTGAATTACCTCACACACAGAGACTCTCACTATGTCATTGCCAGTTGGGCCCAACCTCTTATTGAATTGAGCCCATCAGTTACAGGGATGCTGTGTTAGTATATAGGGACTCTAAGTGGATGTCCACTCCGCTAAACCTGAGCCATTCCCATGCCCAGACCCACCCCACACCATATTTTAAGCTATTTTGCTCACACTGGCTGATCCCCTTAGCCTAAAGCCTGATGGTCTTCATGAGATGCCAGACTCAGCTTTGTGCCCTCAGGATGGACTGAGTGTGTTACTCCCCCTCCACCCCGGCCACCCACAGGTCTTCGTATTTCAGCTTTTCCTAAAAGTAATGTGGTTGCTTTCATTATGAACCACATAAGAACTATGGCTAACAGACAAGGCTGAACCTGCTTTTCCCCCTACAGTAAAATTTATGCCATGGAGAACAGAGCACGTCCTTTAGAAAGCTGCCCCACTGCTCAGGTACATTAACTCCAGGCTATCTCAGCTGATGCCAGCAAGAGTGAGGAGCTTTGGGTAGGAAGCAGTATAATCTCTCTGTTCACTTCTCACACGCTTTTCTGCTTTGGAAGGACAGGAAAAAGAAATTAGCTGACTTAGCAAGTCATTGCAACCTGGAGCAGGTCACGTATCGCATTATACCCAAGGTGTAATCTCACTGCTAAGTGTTGTGCTCACCGTGAATACTTTGTTCCTTGCGTGCAGTGAAGTCATCACAGCGGAATAAATGCAATGCCAGGACAGCTGCTCTTTTCTCTCTCTCCCTTCCCTCCAACGCATAATGAAGAGAAGGAAAAGGGAATGAAGAATATCGTTTGCTATTGTACTTTAGCAGAGAAGGCTCATTTGAACAACTGTCAGCTGCATAATTTCAACTGAGTTTCCCAGATAAAATCTCCTGTTTCAGGGACTATATTTACTCAGTGTGTTTAATTTGACAATGAAAACTCTGCACACACTGATCTTTTAAATAATAATGAAAGAGAAAAAAACAACAATGAAAATCTCACAGGCAGCCTAATAAGTGGAAAATTAATAAGTGTCAAAAACAGAAGATAAAATTCTACCCAGCAAAGCAGAAAGGAAGTGCCCCCATTTCTTACAACTGAAACTGCACAAAGAAATCACTCTGCTGTTTTGCATCCAGCTCAAATATCAAATACTGCCAGGTAGGTTCCGCTTGCCCACCTCCCTTTGGGCTGAGTGACTTCAAAGAGCTGAGGAATGCTCTGTGCCTACAAGATTTGGACATTTTTCAGGGTTTTTTGTTTCAAGTGTGCCTTAGAACCCAAGATGGGATCTGGCAGCTTTTTATCAGCTAGAAACCTTCACTGAAGGGAAGACAGAAGCAAAGAATAAAGGGGGGACGATACCCTGGTATTGTCAACGGGGCAGAGCCTGTCTTAGAGGTGTCTGCGCGGGGTTTTCCAGGCAGATGAGAGCCTGCACTGAAGATACATGTAGCTGAGCTGAGCTAACAAGCTCTGTGGAGGTGATTGCAGGTTGTGCTGCCACATTATAGCTACATGGCCTATGATTTGGAGCTGAAGCAGAGGCAGAAAAAGTTTAGGAAAGTCTGTGAAAACTAGTGGAGGATGGAGGACTTCGGGGTACCTGGGGTAAGTCATCCAGCAGCAGTCTAGATGACTGATGTTGTCAGAATGGTGCAAAGCAATACCCAGAAATCACGCTTTGCACACTCCCCAAATTATTGCTTATACATAATAGTTCATGATCCTTCTGGGAGTTCCCTATTAAAAGAAAAGCATTTGAGACTGACTAACAAACTGATCACAGACTGAATTATTGATTGTACCATTAAGGTCTTCATTTGAAACATTATCAGGGTTAATGAAGTGATCGAACGCTTCTCTCCAGCATAACCAGCACTGCATTTCTTTTCAGCTCCACTTTTAGGGTTCAGGCTGGCTCACACTGAATCCAAGAGGGATCCCACTGTTGTCTGTCATTGGAATAGGTTGGCTGTGGTGTAAATCACCTTTTCTGCTCAAGCAAGTCTACGGATGAGATACTAACAGGGCACTAGCCAAGGAAGAAAATAGGATAGTCACTATGTACCAGTTCATTATATAGCAATTCACTAATGAAGCCAGAGGCTGTGAATGTGGCTGTATTTAACTCCGCACCTTCTAGTCAGCTAGCTGAGGCAGCTGATGTGCAGGTTGCTCCCCTGCACTGCCAACCTCAACAGATAAGAATCGTTTGTCTCAGTTACGTCAAGAGATCGAAATTCTCCTGATCCCCCACCCAAGCAGCAAGATCAAACAGCAGCAACATCAGCCCGGGTGTTTTTTGTCTTTTTTTTTTTTTTTTTTCAGCCCCCTTTGCAATATTTTTAACTCCTTCTCAGCACTGTAGGTGAAAAGGAGCTTTATCATTTGGAGGATGAAGACAAAACTACTTGTACTGTCCTGCTCTTGGAATGGGAATATTCACCTTCATGCAGCTGCTGGCCCTTTCCCTCTGCACACTCCACATGGCACAGGTCCCTCCACATCCCTACAAGGTGTCCCCCTCACAGTGCACCCCCTCCCCACCAGCAGGCATGGCCAGAAGCATCTCCGCACCCTTGGAGTGATGCAGGCAGGGGTTTGGGTCTGCTCCTGGCAGCCCACCACCCACCTCTTTCTGCTTAGCCAAGGCTCTGCCTCTCCTTCTCTAGGAGATGATTTCAGCCTGAGAAACCAGCCCCCTATTCACACTGGTATGGACTTTGTTACTGTGGTGGTTTTACCCTGCTGGGCAGCTGAACTCCACCACAACCTCTCTCTCACTCCTCCTCCTCAAAGGGAAAGTGCGAGAAAATATGATGGAAAGGGCTCAAGGGTTGAGGTAAGGAAAGGGAAATCACTCACCAATTATCGTCATGGGCAAAACAGACTCAGTATAGGGAGATTAATATAATTTATTACCTACCACTAGCAGACTAGAACAGTGAGAAACTGCAAGCAAACTACAAACACCTTCCCCTATCCCCACACGTTCTACCTCCTCCCCCCGAGCGATGCAGGGGAAGGGGAATGGGGGCTGTGGTCGGTCCCTAACGCTGCGTCTCCACCGCTCCTTCACGGTCACTCTCTGCTCCTGCTCCACGTGGGGTCCCTCCCACGGGATGCCGTCCTNGCAGCCTCCTTCAGGCCACATCCACCTGCTCCATGTGGGCTCCTCCATGGCTGCAGCGTGGAGATCTGCTCCGTGTGGCACCCATGGGCTGCAGGGGGACGGCCTGCTCCACCAAGGGCCTCTCCACGGGCTGCAGAGGAACTTCTGCTGCGGCGCCTGGAGCCCCTCCTGCCCTCCTTCTACACTGACCTGGGTGTTTTTTTCCCTTCCTTAAATCTGCTTTCACAGAGGCACAACCAGAACCGCTCACTGGCTCAGCCCTGGCCAGCAGCGGGTCCATTTTGGAGCCGGCTGGAACTGGCTCTTGTCTGACATGGGGCAGCTGCTGGGCTCTGCTCACAGAGGCCACCTCTGCAGCCCCCCCCCGCTACCAAACCCTTGCCATGTAAACCCAAAACAGTTACCTTTTAACTTCTTCCAGTATTTTTTTTCAGTGGAACTTCACAAAAACTGCCTTTTTTATGTGTAAGGATGTCTTTTCCACACTGACTGCCAGATTAATGGTTATAAAGAAAATATTATGGCTCTCTTACGCTGCTGTTATCTCAAGATTTTTAAAGTGTTTGTTAACAAAGTAATTCTCTATCACACATTTAAAGCATCTCAGAAGAAAATGAATTCCACATGTATATGTATATATACAATATATAACACAATCAAATGTAACTATGCTCTTTCAGATAGTCCTCCCATTTATTTCCCGCACATTCCAACAGCTTTTCTTTGCCCACTCTCCTAATTTCCACAGCAACCTCACTGCTCTCATTCCTTCCTGAGCAAGTCTCAGCTGCCCATTGGCCTGACCCATTTCAGCAGCCATTGCATTTCTGTGCACAGCATCTATCGCATTGAGAGCAGTGGTAGATGGCAGGCACCTTTACTAAAGCTACTTTTAAATCCCCATTTCAGAAATATATATATATGGGACAAGAGGTCATCATGCTTGGCTGCACGCTTCTTGGTGGTCATGGTTCTTGGTTCTTCTGGACTTGCTGCATTGGACCTGAGACAGCCCCTCACCACAGACCTGATGCACCAAGGGCCAGGAGGAGTCCCCCATCACTCCAGCAAGTCCAACTTCACAGAAGTGCCATGGCTCTAAGAAAACTCAGCCTACTCATGTTATATCACTTACACGCTTTCTGGATTGAAAATCTTAATGAAAATCCAATTCCAGGCTTGGATGGCTGGAACTATGGAGAAAGTCAGCTTCAGAGATGGCCTGGGAAACAATGGAGAATAAAAACACTGATTATGAGAGAAAGCTGCTCTATTTCATTATGCTGAGGCTGCAGAGAGATACAGACACCAGATGGGGCAGTGAGAAAGTGAGGAAGGTGACATGAGGAAAGCCGAAAGTTTTATAGGGATTTTTGCCACTCAGAGTAAATGAACCATCAGTATTTGGGTGGCTTTGCAGAGAATGGGCATCATTAAGAGAATAGCTTGAATTAAGGGATGGCAGAGGTCAGTTCAAGTAGTGATTGGTTTTTTTGTTTGTTTGTTTTTTGTTTTGTTTTGTTTTTTTTAAAGAAACTTAAAGAATTAGTTTAATGCTGACCAGTAACTTCATGCCCTTTGCTTTTGATTTCAATCCATTTAAATTGCTAATACCTTACTCCCAGTGGTTTTCCGCTGACAGTTCGCCTGTTGAGAATTTGAGCTCACAGGTCTCCCCTGGGTCTCCTCTCTGCTCTTTGCAGGGAAGGGGAAAGGCAGCTGTCTACATCCACATTTATCTCTTTAATTTCATTATGCTTTGTAGCTTCTTTGGCTGCCACCTCATCTTCTCCAAGGTCACCTCTGTGATAACTGTAGAAGCCCAGGGCAGGATCCAGACTCTCACCTTGGAGGATTCAATCCAGTTGCCCAAGCACAGGTACATAGCGACACTGGGGGGGTCCTACCTGGCCTCCAGCTGCTGTTCCAGACAGTACAAGACTCCTGTAGGTCCTGAGTTGTACATACCAACCCTACAAGGATGTCTCAGACAGCATCCCATCTACTACAAGGCTCCTGTATGCAAGTAGGAGGCTCAAACCCTTGTTGGGTCCTCATACCTGGAGCAGTCCGCAAGTCTGTATTTGAAGAGGTACGAGCCGTGATTTTATGGACCACGTGACAAGTGATTTTGTCCTGTTACTAGAATTGATGCAGGAAGATAAATCTGCTTTCCACTACCTTTTTATCAGTCAATCAGCAACCTTTAGAGAAACAAAATATTTATTGTCTGCACTCCTCTGACTACACTTTTCTCCAGCAGCTTCCCTTGATATATCTTCCCTTACTCACTTAGAAATGCTGCTCATGCATTAAAGAATATGAACATTTGGCCAGGATTTCTGGATGCCTAGCAGCCCAAACAAAGCAGATTAACCAAAATCATCTCTTCACATCTCAGAATGCCAAAGATTGATCTTGTCAGGGCAATGCTTGCAGTACGAGTGATCTGTGTCCTGCTGATTTTGTGCAAAGCAACAGATGTCTTTGATGTCTCCTTTTGGATAACATAAACCAAGACCATACAAATGAATGGGACTGTTCCTCTGGTCCAACTTGGGCTGAAAATGGAAACGTTTTCCAAAGGAGAGAAATTTTTTTGAGGAATAAAAGGGACTGGGAAATACATTTCTGAGGTTGAAGAGGTTTCTGTTTGTTTCTGAGCTTTCCAGAAACTCTTTGCTTTAACCAGTTCAATTTTCATCTATAACCAGTTCATTTTTATCTATACCTGGCATCAGCACAGGCACCTGCTTTTCCCACTGTCAGAGACTTGGCTTGCTGGGCCTTTCCTTGTGGCTCGATACAGCCACTTTTGTCTCCCTGTGCCCTCAGAGCAGTTGTAATTTACAGGATCCTGATCCTGTTATCCCATTATTATTTCTGTGATACAGTGTCTACGTAGTAGATGTCTATTGTTAGGTAGGACATCACTCACTTTCCCCTTGCTTTTGCCCTCCCCTAGACCTATACAAAGGGATGTCACTGCCATGCACATTTGTTTTCAGGTATAAGGTGTTAGGGGACATGAGTGTCTCAAATACTATGAATCCTTCAAGGTTAAAGGGGCATACACAAATCTCTAGCCTGTCTCAGTTTATCCTTGCACTTGAGCTTACTGGGATGCTATGGGTCTTACTGGTCTCTATTGATAGCATCCTTCCTTCCCTTGCATTTAAAACCTGTGTTACCTGCTCTGGGATACAATGTCTGTGATTTGTTAACTTTGTTTTATAACAGCCCTTTCACAGAGCATAAATTCCCCTGGATTTATCTGTCAAGCCAGAGATTTTGGGGGGAAACTATAGTGTCCAGAGAGAATAGAGAGGGATGTGTGTATAGTGGTGATGACAAAAGGGGAAGGAGGGGGAAAAAAAGGCAATTTTAAGATGGAATATTTCTTTGTATGGTTCAAAACAGGAGCTGGATCCTAAAGGAGGATTATTCCTTGAGAGAGCAACTGAGTTTTGCTATTCCAGTGAGAGAAGTCAATAGCTTAGCTCCAACTAACCAGTTATGTTTCCAGTCTATTCTGTCTCTTTCTTCCCATCTACTTTTTTTTTCCCTCTCTGTCTTTCTAGTGTTCTTAGTACTTTTCAATGAAGAAAGGAGAAACGTGATTTTAAGATGAGTTGGGGTTGTGCCTTCAGGCAGAAGCAATGCTCAAAAAGTACTTTTTAATGAATACAAAATATTACCCCATGAAAATCAGCGGCTGCTGCTACTGCTTTTTTTAAGGTATGTTTTTTTGCTTTTAAATACTCCTGTTGCTGGGAAACCACCTTGCACACTGTAATTCAAATTGGTTCTTCATATCCCATTTTGTCTCTGGCAGGTTTAAAGTGTTCTTAAACGCTAAAAACTCAGCTGAGGAAAAGCAAGGTACACCCAACAGCAGCTTCCTCAGCATTTCCTTGGGCAAAAGTCATAATGAAATACATTCACAAAATTAAAAGCACTAGGGCGGGGCACAAATTGAAACTGGTAGGGGGGTACGGTGAATATATTGACGTGGGAGGTAGTGGGCAAGAGGATCTGAAAGGGTTTCTCACAAAAGAGAAGGATCTTTAATGGGCTGTGGGAATTAGAGGATCCATTTCATACAAATATACCTTGGTCCCAATCACTCCTGGCACCCAACATTTCCCAGGTCAGGGGTTATAACTCTTGCTCGCAAGTTTTTCAAGACTCTGGCACCTACACACTTTGTAAGAGACTCCCCAAATATCACTCATCTCGTGCTTCTCTCTCTGTCTCCTAATGTTTTGTCCAGCAATGACAACGAGTGGTACACACATATATCCCCCCCTCTAGAAAACAGAGGGTCTCAGTACCATACCACAGTGTTTCACTCCTTGCAGTCAAAAGCCTGTGTGCACTTTTGGAAAGCAACAGAACAAATCTCGCGTGCATCGTTCTGGGCATGGTCACCA
Organism: Anseranas semipalmata; assembly: GCA_013399115.1. Taxonomy (NCBI): domain Eukaryota; kingdom Metazoa; phylum Chordata; class Aves; order Anseriformes; family Anseranatidae; genus Anseranas; species Anseranas semipalmata. Next base: position 492,586 of record VXAA01006207.1, on the reverse strand, counting down.
CACATCCTTTTCAGTTACAACTGACAAAGCTCTGACTGTGTATTTATCAGCTATATTCTCCCTTTGCAGATCAGTTTGCTCTTACTTATGTTTTAAAAGATGTGTATCTTGTCTATTTTTTTTCCCAGTTGCGTGTTTAGCACCTTCTGTTATCTTACAGGATTTGTAACATAGATGAGTAATGGTACCCGACTTACGTGGCTTGAGAGCAAAGATCAGCATGCAGCTTAATTATATATTAAGATGCTTAAGATGCACTCTTGTATTCAACCATTACATCTCTAAGATCAAAATGTACTTGCTGTTCCTCTGACATAAATCCCTCTTAACCTGTTTTATCTGCTTTCTTTGGCTCCTCAGCTAAGTGAAACTTGGCCAGATCTGAGTACTGGGTCCACAGGGAGAAAGTTAAACAAGACAAATTTAAATGTTATTAAAGATAAAGCTCTTGACTCTTCACCTACTTGATTAATGTTGCTTATAGTTGTTCCTTAAATAAGGAAGAGCAAGAGGATAACTGAATAAAGTCTCTGCTAAAATTTTCAGACTGAATTGCAACAACACACGCCCCTTTCCCTTGTTTACTGTCATCTGCTCCAGCCTTGTCTCTTCCTTAGACTGTAAATTCCTCTGTGCACAGATCTGTTGTGCTCAAGTGGTATTCACATCTTTCATCCTACATAAAAATACATCGCAGTAATAAAGCAGCTGTTGTGAGTTAATTCCAACCAAACTGCAATCTACCCCCATGCAACAAGATGTCTACGCAATCACTCTTGATAATAAGTCCTGGGAAATGCTGCACAATAATCTCAGTGCTTGATTAATTTTTATTTCATAACAAGTCATTATTAATGGGCCAGATGCTGACAGGCTTGCTCATGGTGAGGACAGTCTGACTGTAGGAGAAGTGGCACTATAAGGAAGGAAAGCAAGTGCTACTGAGCTAGTGCAAGGATATTCCACTGCATCACTGCTAGAATAAAACAGCCAGTGAGTCAAACAAAACAAGATCAGCTTTTAGAAGCAAGTACAATGACTTGCTGCCTTGCAGAGATAATGTTCCTCTTGTAGTTTCTTGTGTCACACAGCAAAAGAACATTGAAAAGTTCCCAGAATATCTGCACAGGGAGTTAATGTTTCCAGCAAGAAAAAAAAAAAAAAAAGCCTTTATAAAAGGGGTTTTCTTTCTTATAGGCTCTTCAGAGAAAGAATGGATAAAAGAAAAGAGATAGGAAAAAGTCCAGGCAAACTCAGAAGAAAAACATCAAGCTTTCTCAGTGGGGAATGAAAGCACAAAGGAAAGTCCCTGGCAAATGTCAATATTTACATGAGTTGTGGTAAAACTGTTGGCCAATGAGAAGAGCTGAGTAGGGTGCTCAGAAAAGTGACCTTCTGGACACCATGCACCAGCTTTCTTTTTGCACTGCAGGATGTAGGGTCAGCCATCAACAGGGAGACTGAGACAAGAGCCACAGATGTAATGAAAATCCTGCAAAGCTGAAGAAAAAAAAAAAAAGAATTAATAATAAAGATAATAAATTAACAACAACAACAACAATAATAATAATAAAGCCAGTTTCTTGATGAATAAATTTGCAAAACCAGCAACTCTCCCAGGAGAGCAAAACAAAATAAATGAGGTACAGGTTGTCCTTAGTCAGGGCACGAACACCAAAACAAGTCAGAAGGTGGGTCAGGGGGAATGCAGTCTCCATCTGAACCAGGAAACCATACAGTCATCACTGCATCATACAAGTAGCAACAGGGCTCACCCCTGTAAGGGGGGAACTCGAGCTGCCTTAGATAAGTCAACACAGCCATCCTATGCTTAGCAAATTAAATGAAGTTACTTTGAATTTACCTAGAAATGCCAGGGACCAGCTCAGGTCCTGCAAACCTGCATTGATCATGCTAGCTGAAGTGGCCAGCTCCCTCTCAGTCATGCTTCAGATATAATCAGTCTGACAAACTCAATCCATACTTTCTTCTGAGAATGATTAGTCATCATATTAAATCAGATTATGTTAACAAATTGCTTCCATCCTCATATTGTTCAAGGAAACAGTCAAGGAAAGGACAGCTTTGGTTTGAGAAGATGACTTGGCCTAAGCTGGTAGCAAATTGTAGGCACTAATTGAAATTCTAAATTAATACCATGTAGCACAGTTTGATTTAATTGCTTTAACAGAGTTTTCCAGGGTACAGTCTTGCAGTTTCCAGTGCTACACTGCCAAAGCATTTCTAACTTGTGAAGACAGAGGACCTGGTTTAGAAAAGGCTCAGTTTTTCCCTTTGTCCACATTAAGTTTCCTCTCTGTGTTCATTGCAATATCCCCTTAGTTAAGGCAGTATTGCTGTTTGCATGGTCCCAGGAGCCTTTTCCTCCATGAACACAGATGAAGATGTAGATATAATAGGACTGCTTTTTGGAATTGCTAATTCTTGTATGCTTTGTAGATCTGGCCAGGATCAGACCCAAGTGAGGTCTGAACACTGGGAACATCACTGCTCTCTCTAACAAGCCCCACACAGGTGAGGGAAACAAGAACTGGGAGGAACAGGAAAGAACGATCACTGCCCTGTTTGCAAACCAGGGAACAAGAGCAAACAAAAAAAAGTATTTTCCAGGAAAAATATTGAGTCTTAATTGAGCCACAAACCATGAGTATGAAGTGCCATTTGAAATACTGTGGGGAGTAAGAGACACCCACGTGGGACTGAGCTGTGTGGCTGGGATTTAAGGTAGACTCTTGCTGCCTTAGAGTGCTGCTGGAGGTCAGGAGGATATTCCAGACCACTAAAACCAGCACTAGAACCCCTGCTTAGACACCTAGATGTGATTCCGCATTTACATTGACTATTTGGGGAATTTAGAACCACAGATTGCACAGAAAAATGTAGATGGAAACACTGAAATTTAGATGTCTTAATCTGCAAGTTGAGTCCCACACAAAAAGCTAGGTGAGATAAATCCCACCTCGCTGAAATAAGCTTTCTTTTAACATCTCCAACACCAGGAACATGAGCAAGAAAAATTATGAGCTGAGTTTGGCTCAAGTCTCCAGAAACTTATCTGTAGGTCTGTGCTCCTTGGAGCAAAAAGGACAAATTCCAGTTTGAACTTCACCAATTCCAATTTGAACTATGAGCATTAAATTAGGATAAAAAGAAAAGGTTAGGGCCAAGGAACAAATGATCATGGATATGTTCTTATTTGCACAGCTGAAACAGTTTAAAACCTCTGCTTCTACCAGCTGTATTTCTGTGAGCCAGTTCCAGGGACATCTGCTTTGCCCACCAAAAAAAAAAAAAAAAAAACTTGAAAAAAAATATTTAAATCCCACCTTAAAGAAAACATCCAGATGGAAAAAGGGGCCATTTCCAAGGAACTGCAGATGTAGGGCAATCTGGCTGTCCCTTCCGCTGAGCTATGGCTGCAGACTTTGCAGGCACTTCTAATCAGCACCTGCAAGAATTAAATCAGGTCAAAGTAAATCACAACTGCAGGATGGCAACTTAATCTGCCACGGTTCTCTCACAAGCACACATTTCAACATTCACATGTCTCCTCTGCTGCATGCACAAACTAGTTGCTTAACCTGGTTCTTCCTCCGTTCAAGCTAATGACAACGGGCAGCCAGGCAGCACTAAGGGCACATCCTGCACTGCTGCTCTTCTCCATGGAGCTGCTGGGAGTGCTCCTTCTCTGCACAGGTCAGTCATCACAGCGTCCTGTTGCCCCGCACAATTATTAGCTTCAACAGCAACAGCAACATCCCACAACAGGTTTCTATCAGTGGAACTTGCAATGCCTGGCTTGGAAATACTGTAACAGCAACAGTTTGATATAAGTACCCACGTGTGGCTGTTGCATGCCAGCGGTGGAACATGGTGTAATTTTAACTAAGCATGCTTTGCATATGGTATGTCTTCAGTTCTTCAATATCTCAAATAGCCAGGCAGAGAAACAGTCATGATCTGCAAAGCTGGAAGAAGGGTTTTACATGTTTTAGAAATTATTCTGCATTATGCCAGGTTAGGAAAGGGATAGGAATAAAAGATTTCATTTAGATTACAAGTACCCTAGAGAATGGGCTGCCTTTGACTGTGTTTCTGTATGGTGTCTGACATAACACACTCTCTGAATGCACATCCACGAACCTTCATGTATCTCAGAGCAGAGATCCCCAAATAGAACTACAAGGGCCTGAAATGCTGTTTGTGGTGGTGTGTCATGGGGGATAAATGACCCCAGGAGTGCTATATAGGTCTCAGCTACAGAAAACTACAGCTAAACACTTCATCCTAGCCTGTAGAGAGCAATGGGCGTTTTCCTGACATGATTTATCTACCCTAATTCAGATTAATTTCTCCCTAGAAGGCCTTATGTCTCTCTTCTGACAATAAAGGTAGAGATGAGGAAATTTACCTCTGATGTGCCTACATTTGATCACATGAATGCCACCAACTGTGCCAAAGACATTGTTCAGAATGAAATTAATTTTCCCATAGACAAAGAAGTTATACGCTATTTTCGTCCAAAACCCATCACAATATATTACTGCAAGGTTGGACAGGCTTATGGTGCCCAGGGTTCCCACTGCTTGTGGTGCACCAGAGCTAAAGTCCCATTCTTTGTGAGCTATACCACAGATTGAAGGTGGATGAAGAGTTCCTGTATACTGCAGATCAGTGGTAGATCTTCTGTCCAGAAGTCTTATTTCCAACAAGCAGAGGAAAACAAACAAACAAACAAATATGGAAGACAAAGACTGCTAAACTTCAACAGAGTGAGGCAGATGTTCATGGCTGTAAGAAATGAAAAGACCTACTTTGGTGAGATGGTCTCCATTTTCACAGGAGAGAGACAAGTTTTCAAGGCGTCAAGCTGAGCAGTCAGGAGAGTGTTAAGCTAAGAAGAGGGGAAGGCAGAAAGGGAGGAACGAATGAGCATTCATTTAGCACAAAATTAAGATGTCAAGAACAAAATTAATCAAGGCACCAAGGGATGTGAAGAGAAAAAATTCTTTAATTGCCTATACTCTAATGCTGGGAGTCTGAGTAATAAACAAGAATTGGAATTGGAATAGCTCATTTACGAGTATACATTAGACCTTGTTGGCATTATTGAAATCTTGGGGGAAGATTTGCATGATTGGAATATTAAAATCACTCATTATAATCTATTTAGGAAGGATAAAGTGGGCAAATGCAAAAGGGGAGTGGCACTCGACATCAATGTGTTTCTGCAGGAATCAGGTGCCTAACTTCTTCCTGTAAAGCTTTTCAAGCATTTCTGCATGTTTTACATCTGAAGACACTTAAAAACATGGATGGCAGGGATTTGCAAGGTGGGATATTTAGAAACCTCCATTTTTGGAAGGTGCTCAACATGTATCATTCTTGAAGGCCTTTATCTCCAAAAATCAGACTCTGAACTTACTGAATGAAAGTGTTCTGGGAAAATCCTTGTTTTTTACTGTGCACAAAAGTTCAGGCTTGAAGACTACTGTTTGAATGGCATTTCTGAAAATTGCCGTAAATAACTGAGACATAATAAGCTTGATCTAAGCTCTGATTAAATACTACAGGCATTTTGTGTACAGAATTACAGAGACCAGGCCATTCAGAAAAGCATTAGTACCTAGGCTTGTCTGACCCTTCCTGGCATTACACACAGAAGAAATCTGATTCTGTATATTTTTCAATGGTGTAAATTATCACTGTGATTTTGGAAGACTCAATATTGGCAGGTCTGCAGAATAAGAGAAGCTCTAATCACCAGCTATTCTTCTGCAGCAATTTCCCTGACATCAGTTTAGATTCTCACCCTTACCTTATATACACATATTTTATTTCCCAGGTAATTTTCACAATTGTCTCTACACTTTTTCAGATGAATGAGCTGTTCCCTAAACACAAAATTTCTCTAAGCCATTATCTCTTATGTCTTTAGGAATCACCTTTTTCCTCCCTCCTACCCTACTTAATCCTCATATCCATTCTGGCTTTGGCAACAGTTTCATTCATTTTATTTGGAAGTCCTATATAGGATCACGAAGTTCATAATTCCAAGCTGATTTCATGCCCTTACTCTTGTGATCTTTGTTCTGTTTCACAGTACAGAAGCCCCACTCCTCCACTTCTTGTTATCAGAAACAGTCTCAAAACCTCAAATGCTAGGAAAGTCCTGAAGTTTTTCTTCCCATATGCCAAGAATTTCCTTTTTTTTTTTTTTTCCAGAAAGTTCAAAGCTAAACAATAGTAATTTGAATATGTCTTGATTACTCTGAACAGTTCATTATGAGAAACATGTGTGTCTCTGATGGAGGGAGTAAACCAAAGGAGAAGATGTGCTTGACCAGAACAGTTCACCACAAAGTGGATGAGTGACTGTGTTGCAAAGTGACATAAAAAGCAGTTTCTGGAGGGGCTGGGACTCTGGTTACATGGGCAAGTCATAAGACTCTTGATTGTGTGCAGATTTCTCTGTCTGTCTCCAAAAACATGTGTTTTTTCTGGTGTAAAAAAAGGGATTCTTGTGCTTCCCCCATTTGAATCAGTGACTCACACTGTGCTTTCATGACAAGCAAACTGAAGTCATAGCAGAGCATGAAAGAATGACATGATTCAGATTTCACTCCTGATTTTATGCTTGAATAATATTCCTGAGTACAAAGTAACATCAGTCAGCCTGTTGTCAATGTAATGCTGGGATAAGTGAAGGCAAAATTGGGATTAACAAGGCCTATGGCTTTGCAAAGCATTTTTTTCACAAAACCAGGCCCAGTGTATATGCTAAACACAGCCAATATGATGCAGACTCCTTCAGCCAATTAACTAATTAGTGCACGGTTTCCTGGTTCCATCAGCAGCTCAGCTCAAGCCCTGCTTGCTTCACTGCAGCAGACACACTTCCCCCCGAGAGAGTACGAAATACCCATGATTGTTACAGCACAGTGTGCGTCTGGATGAACAGGCATCTATTTGTACTGACACAGTTACGGAAGCACTTCCTAGCATCTCCTGGGAAATCTTACTTGAGGCAAAACTCATTCAAATCAACTCGGAGGGAGGTATTGACATGGCTATGGAACTGTAAAGCAAAAGGCGATGTTTGTCACCTGAGATTGGAGTTAAAAGCAGATATCCTGGAGATGGCAGTGTTGTGGAGAATAGATTTGGTGTCTACTCTGTTGATAATATAGAAAATAACAGGTACTGATAATATCCAAACTGAGAAGAGCAGCAGTAAGTGAGAGAAATAACAAAAATGGAAAGGAAGAGGTTAGGAATATCAGCTGGAAATAATGAACGAGATTCAACAGAAGAAAAAGAGTATGAAGCGGTGAAGGCAGAGGAGGAAATGTGGGTCCACAAGAGGCAGGTTTATGCTACAATGGAGCATATGAATGGGATGCAGCAGGATATTGCTCAGGGTACCTAAATTTGCTTGGGAACTGGAGTGGTGCCACAGGAGGCACAAGCATGATGAGGATCCTGGGCACCTGTTCGGCTAGTTAAAGCCTAGCCATCATAATGTTATTGCATTAAAAGTAGTTCAGCTATAAGCAGCCAAGCTGGAAATCTCATAGTTACTTACTGAAAGGACACGGGTCCTATCAAAGCTGGTGATCTTTGTGCTGCCAGCTGTTGCACCATGGTGAACCATCAGAAACAGCTGTAAACCTCACACCCATTTCCATCAACATTCAGCTGCTCATCCACCTCTCACCTGCTACCGGCTGCTTTGGTTAACGAGTGATTGGCAAACCACCAAATCAGATGTTTCATACACATGGGCACTGGTGTATGCTCTGGATGTCCTCATGGCCAGGCCTCCAGCCACAACCCCTTCTCAGAGTTGTCTGAGAGTCTGGTTATCATGTTCAGGCTGAATGGTGGATTGCTGACAAATGCACAACTCTATGCAACAAAAGGAGGTAAGGATGGAAGGGTAAGATGGTCCAATTTGCAATGGAAGGGAGCAGGTGGAGTTTTGAGAAAGCAATGTGGAAAGATTGGTGCCTCTAGGGCAGCAGAGTTAAAGGCTGACACATATTCTTCACACTGGACTGTAGCTGGGCAGGCCTGTGGTGATGGTCAGGGCAACAGGGACTTTGTACACTTGGTAGCCTTAGCTTTTCAGGTCCTGGATGTTTTATGATTTTTTTTTTCCTTAAAAGACTTCCATTGAAAGCTGAATGGGGCTGAGCTTTCAAGTATTCATTAATGAAATGGAGACGGTCCAAGAAGGAGCAGAAATGATCTGGCAACCATTTGGGTTGGTGTGCAAAGAAAGGCTTGAAAAGGCATGTGTCACTTGGCTTGGTTAGGTGGAGAACAGAAGAAACGGGGAGGAGAGACAACCACAACTTTACCAAAGGATATGAACTGCAGGGCCAGGATCTCATCCCTCAGGCTATAGGAGAGTGCTGTTTTCACACATTCACACTCACATAGGCTGGTTTCGGAGTCTGTGCCAAGGGAAAAGCAAAGCAGATTTAAATTCTATGGAGTATCCTGGAGGAATATAGAGACATCAGCTCTTCTTGGTAATGCCTACACTGGGGCTACTCTTCCTTTGGAGTCATACCTATCACTCATGGACTGTTATATCCCTCTTCATTCCCACTTGATTTCTGCCGCTGTGCACTGAACTCTGGCCATCTGACTCTGTAAGGCACCTTCAACCATATCTGGGACAACAGCTGTAACTCAAACATCCTTCTGCAGCAGTTGCAAGAGTTTGTGGGGTTCCCAGAGCAAGGATTTTAAGACTCAACTGGGCAAAAGCAGTAGGAGCCACAGCTGAAGGATAATTCAGCTTTAGTAGAGAGATGCAATCACTGGTCTACTGTTTGAGTTTTATCCCTGGCTTAGTACACCTACATCACTTATATTAAGTCATCCATCATTGCAGTAATATGTACCTGCTCTTAACTGATGGTCCTGATTAACTGCAATGATGTAATTTATTTCACCAAAGACAAGCAGTAACATTTGTCCCTTCATGAGCCCTTACTGAAAGCTGAACTTTTTAATATATACTCTTTTAATAAATTATACATTGTGTTGGATAAAATGTACTGTAATATATGTATGTGTGTGCATGTGAGCAGACACATACACTGTGGTTTTCATTGCAAATAAGGAATATTTTTCTGTGTTTACGTGGGCACATGTCAAGTGTGAATCCTCTTCTTGTGTTCTCAGCTGCTCTTCTTCAAGGTTTAAAAAAATATAGACCTCACATAACGCTGTGGTTGTTGTGCTAGGACATGGCTACTTGAAAGTCCTTCAAGCTTAGAGATATCATGCCTAAATTTGTCTGGGGATCTGGACTTAACTAATTCATTTTTACCAGTACCCAGGAGTCTGATTTCCATCACACTGACAGGAGGAACATCAGAGTCTCAATTGAACAGCTGAGTAAAATCATAAAATTAAATCAGGGCTTTTTAATGAGGACAAAGGAGACTAGAAAATATGTCACATCAGTGGCTTTTGGCACATGTTTTCCTTCACCCTCATTGAGAACCTCTCAAGAAGACCCAGTGAATGTTTTCAGCTACAGCTGAAAGAAGATTTTTTCCCTGAGAGAAGCAAGTATCGTGGGGCTATTTAAATATACCGCCTATCATTGTAAAATGATATTTCTGCTGAATTCACATCAGATACCTGTGAGAGAGCTTGCTGCAGCAACTGAGTGGAAGAAAAACCATCATCATGAATATACTATATAGAGTTTGTCAGGCTGAGTAGCCACATCTATTAGCTTGAGTGGGCATTTGGAAAAGTGACACTAAAATAATCGGCATGGTGAAAGTGTACCAGTACCACACAAGCTGACAATTGCAAGAAGCCCTTTGCAGTGCCGCGTTCATCAGCCCTGCTTTTCTCTCCCTTTTAATCCTTCTTGCTTTGGCTTCTTCTTGTCCTTCTGGTTCAAACTCCCATTTTGTAACAGGCCTTTCTGAAGACACCAGAGTTGCTGCCTTGTTCCACACAGGACCTTCTCTACCATATTTGCAAAAGGAACATATTAAAGTTGGGTGACAAAGAATAAACATGATAACCCAGCCTAGTGAAAGGCAAACAACTGGGAGACACTTTTAGTTTACTCCCTGTAATTCCATATGTGTTCCTATGGCACCATCACTGTGGTGCCTGAAGATATCATGGAGCTCAATGGCTGAATCCAAAGATCCTTTTGCTTAGGCATGGAGGTATTCCATTGATGGGGAAAATATGCACTGCTAAATAAAAGGGAGTAAGCCTGAGCATTTAGATAGCCCTCAGCCACAAGGACACAAGCCAGTCATTACCACTTGGCCCGAGGATCTCAGATTGGTCCTTGGGTCTTTTTAATGGGGTGCACAGGCATAAAAAGAGAACTCAGGCCCAAGGACTTAATGTGCCCACACAACAGCTAGGTGCAGAGATCCCCAAAGTAATAGCAGTTTAGGTAGATCCATGGCTGGAGACAGCACGCCCCTATTATCCAGCTGGTCCTCAGGCTAAGACGGTGCTTAACAACTCAGCATCAGCACCATGCCGAGATTATTCTTGCAGGAGGACCCTAAACCAGTGTTTCTTAACTGTCAGGATGTACCAGCTAGCTCGGGTACCCCTGCCCTATATTTAATTGCAAGGTATCCACCTGTCTTCACGTGCCAGGACCTCGATAGCTAGGTAAGAAGATATCTACCATAGACAGCTATGCCACAACTACTTACATAGGCTTCCTTTTCAAATCAGAGAGAAACCAGTATTTTCGTGATGTTCCCCATCTCATATTAGACACTGATTTTAGGAGAAGCGGGCAGCATGCTGTCCACAACCCCAGGATATGCTTCAGGCTCTCATGGAGACTCTGCATCCCCCATGATGTCTGCTTTGCCTCCTTCCATGGCTATCCAGAGAGGACACCTCCTTCCCTCACAGGATATTCCTCCACAGCCCTCATGAGAACTGAAAAAGTCCCTCAACAGATCAGAGGCAAACCAAAACCAATCCATCATCCAGGGAATAACAGCAGTGAGTGTTGCAAGGCTCATTGTATTAACTAACCCTCTTCAAAACACGTTTCAGAAGTGATTTATCTTTTACTCTTAACACTTTTAAGCCAGTTGTCATTATAATGAGCTGGAACAGCAACTCCTTAGGAAAAAAAAAAAAAAGAAAGAAAGAAAGAAAGAAAGAAAATAAAAATGGGATAGCTATTTCCTCCATAGTGGAACAACAATGATATAGGTTTAGCCCACTATGCTTATTTAGCTGTTGCTGGTTTCAGAGTTTTTTTCCCCCCTCTTTTTTTTTTTTTTTAAACATTTGTCTTCCTTTCACAGGGAAATTGATTGTTTGAAGGAACCAAGATTGATGCACCTAATATTTACAAACGGCACACACTTCTGGACACTTTATTTTCTGGTGTAACCTAATAAGAAATTGATTTGTTAGTTGCTGGGTCTTCACCTTGTTCAACAAATTTTAAAATATTTATATATGTATATTAGTACTAATCAACCTTGAAAATGATGAACAGGCTGACTAGAATTCTAATAAACCGAAATTTTGGTCCTACAGTATCTAGTAAAAATGATCAATCTAAAATTTTCATGTCATTTACAAGTATCTAGGAAATATTTCCTAGTTAAGACTAGCTTTTCAGGAATAAGCAAGAATTTGATCACTTTCTTCTGTGATCATCTATTGTCAGCTCTGCATCCCTCAGGCTTTTTTGTTATTCTTGTTTTGATTTATCATTTGATCTTTTCCATTTTGTCAACTTTGAACACAACTGAAATCCAGCAATGAGGATCATATGGAAAGAAATACATTTTTGCACACATTAAAGGCTGCAAGAATTTAATAAGATGCTTTCCTCCCTGTCTCCCAGAATGGAGGATTTTGTCCTGATTTATCTGGCTGCTCAAGTGGACCTCTGAAGTCCAGCACAACCATGCTCCTTATTGTGGCAGCACTGAGAACTGATAAAATTTGTAGTCCCAAAGGTGAACAATACTCATATAAATAGACTTCCAGAAGGATCAAGCTGGGGAAAGACGAAAGGTTGGCTACTTTTGAGATGCAATACTCAGCTTGATTGAATACTGAAGTGGGAGTTGGGCTCTGAGAGATGGAAAGAGGGATGCACGCTAGGTTTATCATGTGGTTTCATGTGGTTTTACTTTGGTTTTCTGGTCCATGAAGCAAGTCTCAGAAGTATATGCTTTCCTAAAGTCATGCATCTAGGTCCTGAAGGAAGTGAAGCCCATGAGCTGCTGTGTAGGATCCCAACAACATGACCCCTCGGGCCAGCCTGTCACAAACCTGCTGACGTGCTGAACTGAGAGCAGGGAGGTGGCATGGTCTCACATAGCCTGTACATGACATGGGCACATCTGTGGGCACTAAGAGCAGAAGCCAAATGTTTGAATCTCATCTACAATAGGTGTGATTTGACAAGACTTCATAAAAACATAGGATAAGTCAGGTTGGAAGGACATCAGGAGGTCACTGGTCCAACCTCCTGCTGAAACCAAGGTCAAGCATGAGACCTGGCCATGTTTCTCATGTCTTTATCCAGCTGGGGCTTGAAAACCTCCAAGGATGGAGACATACAGCCTCACTGGGTTCCTATTTCAGTGGTTAACCTTCCTCACAGTAGGGAAAAAAGTCCTTAAACCAATCAGAACTTCCACTATTTTGATTTCAGTCCTCTTTCTTATCCAGCTACAACATTTCTCCACGTAAAGCCTGTCTTCTTCATGACCTCCCTGTAGGTACTGGAAGGTGGCAGTGAAATCCCTCCTGAAATCATCTTCAGGATGAACAAGCCCACGTCCCTTAGCCTCTCTGACCAGAACAAGTGCTCCAACCCCCACTCCCAAGACTGGACTTGCTGCTGGTTTATCAGTGCCATTCTTGTAGTTAGAGGCCCAAAACTAGAGGCAGTGTATTAGATTTACTTGAACAAACGTCGAGTAAAAACGGGGAGAATCATTTCCCATGACTTCCTGGCTATACTTGTGCCAGTACAGACCAGTATCTTATTAACCCTAGAGATGGCTAGGATGCACAAATGACCACTTACCCCAGGTCCTTTTGAGCAGAGCTGCTATGACAAAACCTGAACAGTCAGCTCATGGATTAATTTTTGTCCAGCGCTTTGAAAAATACAACCCAACCTCAACAAAAAAAACTTTATATCTGGAGAAAGCACAGCTCCCATATATGCTCCCCAGCTCAGGCAGCACCTCCTTGTCCCCAGGTCAGATGGGCTCCTCAAAAAAAAAACAGTGCTGCTTGGGTTTCCTGAGCTGGAGACCACCTTACCTGAATCTGTCATTGCTGCTTTTGTTCCCACTGTGTCTCTGTGATCACAGTGCTGCAGTGAGTAGCTGCTTGCTTCTCAGCAGACTTCCTGACAGGTGATTCCTTTACAACAGAGATTTAGGATAAAACAAAAGTTGAGTTCCCAGTGACACCCTCCTTTTCTCCCTCCAGCATTTCATGTCTGGGTTCATTATCACCTCTTTAATTGGGTAATTATAATAGAGCTGACAATCACTTGGTGCCATCCAAAGGCATGTTTGATCTCACCTTTTTTAAATATATATATATATATATAAAAAAAGCAGAACAATTAAACTTCCCCTCCTTTGTCACACCCTTTCCAAGAAAACCAGAGAGCCCAAACTGGGTACAAATGTGTGTAGTCCTAGGAACAACCCAGTCCTCAGCCATTAACTGACCTGAGCAGCATCATGGCCTCTCAAGTGCAGATTATCAAAGCTGGAAAGGGTGATGGGAGGTCTCAAGTAGAACCATTTAACAAACAAAGAAAAGCATGGTCAGTCTCTCACCAAGACCAGTCCTAGTATAAGACTAGCTACAACTACTTTCAGTATGACTGCATTGAGAAGGGATGCGGTGGATCACTTCACCAGTGTCACCATGGGAGAAAGAAAAGCAGAAAGAGGAAGAAGCTCTTGCTAGCAGACTCGTAGTCCCACGAGTGAATAGTATTAATAGGCTGCCTGCAATCTATTAGGAAATGGAATTAATTAGTATCTTTAGATGAGTTTGTTTTGTGTTCTTTTAATTATGCACACAGGAAAAAAAATACCATCTGCCCTTTTGAAAAAGAATAAAAATGCAATCACACAGGAGCAGATGCCCAATGAAGGCAAGTAGAACTGCAACACACAGCAAAACTGGTCACAGCAGAATCCTTAAGTGTCACACCATTTCCTGTAAGCATATTTTAAATAGCCAAACCTTTTTTTTTCTGGATCCCCTGAGAGATAGTATTTCAAGAGAAATATTCCATGCTGCAGGAAGTCTCTTTTATCAATGCTACATGGTCTGTTGTGGTAACAGTGCAATTCATTTGGGATAAGCTCAAACTTCTGGATCCCCCATAATCACTGAATCATTGAGGTTGGAAGGAATGTCTCTCTACCTCTGCTGTTCAGAGCAAGGTCAACCATTACAGATCTTTCCAAGGCCATGTCCAGTAGAGCTCCAAGGATGGAGACTCCACAACCTCTCTGGACAACCTGCTTCAGTGTTCAATCACCCTCACAGTAAAAGGCTTTTCTTATGTTTAAACAATTTTATGTGCTTCATTTTTTGCCCCTTCCTTATGTCTTAACAGTCCCAGCCCTCTCAGACTCTCATATGACAGGTGCTGTAATCTCTTAATCATCTTCATGGCCCTTTGATGGACTCACTCCAGTATGTCCATGTCTCTAGGACTGGGGAGCCCAGAACTGGACATAAAATCCCAGATGTGGCTTTGCCAAGGTTGCGGAGAAGAGAAAGATCACCTCCATCAACCTGCTGGCAATGCACTTCCTAATGCTGTCTGGGATGCTGCTGGCCTTCTTTGCCATGAGAACATGTTGCTGGCTCATTTTCAGCTTGGTTTCCCACAGGACTGCCAGATCCTTCTCTGCAAGGCTGGTTTCCAGCCAGTCAGCCTTGAAAGTGTACTGGTCCATATGATTGTTCCTCCCAGATGCAGGACTTGACCTTTCCCTCTGTCTACTGATATTTGATGTCTTCCAGTCCTTAGGAACCTGTCCCACTCACCATGATCTTTCAAAGATAATCAGCCATCTCCCTCAGCACCCATTGGTGCCTCCCATCAGGACTCATGGACTTGTGTATGTTCATAGAATCATAGAATCATAGAATCACAGAATGGTTTGGGTTGGAAGGGTCCTTAACGATCATCTGGTTCCAACCCCCTGCCATGAGCAGGATGCCACCCCCCAGACCCGGTTGCTCAAAGCCCCATCCAACCTGGCCTTGAGCACTTCCAAGGATGGGGCATCCACAGCTTGTCTGGGCAACCTGTTCCAGTGCCTCACCACCCTCATAGTAAAGAATTTCCTCCTAACATCTAATCTAAATGTACACTCTTTTAGTTTACAGCCATTACTCCTTGTCCTGTCACTACACTCCCTGACAAAGAGTCCTTCCCCAGCTTTCCTGTAGGCCCTGTTTAGGTACTGGAAGGACCAGTACACTGGCCTCCTCCATTTCACCAGGTCCTCTGCACCTTTATCACTAGGCTCACATTTTTTCCTAGCCTTCCTTTTGCTGCTGATGCACATGTAGAAACCCTTCCTGTTGCTACTCATATCCCTTGCGAGATTCAGTTCCAGGTGGGTTTTGAGCATGTAGGGATCGTAGCTGGAAAACTAGACCATGTCTCCCTATTTCTCCTGGGTGACCTGATCTGACCCTGTTTCTAAATCTTACACACTTTCCTTTCTATGTTTGAGTTTTACTGGGAGCCCCTTGTTCACCTTGTGCTATCTCTGCTTGTCATCCTGCATGTAAGAAGTCCCATTCTGGACTGGAGTCCTTTCAGATTGCAAATCCCAACAAGCCTTACCACTGAGAAGGAAGGAATCTGCTCCACAAAGGTATGGACATAAATCATTTCTCCAGAGGAACATCAGAAGAAAAGCTTCAATCTCCCATCTAACTCTCTGCATATAAAGTTACAGGTTATCCTTTGCTTTGCAGAGGCTGCACTGTAATAATTGAGTCCTTTATCTATAACTGCCTCCATCCAGGCTCCCTGGACTTTTGCAATGACAATAAAAGTTAATAAAAGCTTTGGAATATATTCTTATGTTGAATCCATATCCTTCCTCCTTATGGATCTTTTATGGATGATAATGCATCCTTGGAGATGTCAGATAGCTTGGTAGTAAGGATGAAACCACCTGGACATTTAATCATATCCAGTGCATGATATTATGCACAGTGCAGGTGATAAAATTCTTTCATGTAATATATTTTCCGAGAATGTGGGGGAAAAATGGATTTTTTTTTTTTTTGTATTATTAATTGAGCAGAGTGTCCATGTTTAAAAGGCAGGGTCTATTGAACAATGAGCCTGTGATGGGTTCATGGGAACCAGTAAATCAGCATGGTTCCTGGGACTTTCCCAGCCATATAGAGACACTTGATATTGAAAAGGAAATTGCTGTGATTGTTATGCAATTGTGGATCACATCTAAAAATGTGCCAGTGCTCTTTAGTTATACCATACATTTTCTTAGACTTAATCGAAAAAATCTACCAGTGGTAGAGGGGAAGGATGTGAATTTTAATGCAACATCTCCTTCAGTTATTAGAAATTGGTGTCACGGCCTGATGGTAAAAGCTCTGACTCATGACAAGTGTTCCATTGGCACCAGTCTGCCTGTTGCATGAAAGTGACTGTGTAGCACAAGGCACCATAGGGAATATCAGCCTAGGTAAGACTCTCTCAAGATAAGCAAATATTCTCTAACCAGTGAGCAGTTCCAGTCATTCCAGAAAAATATGGAGGAAATCTAGCTAGGGCCATTAAATGGAATTTTTGTATTTAGAGTCCATTTTGCCTGTCATCAGTGTTGGTAGGCTGGATTACAGCCTGAAGTGGTGGGCTTCAACCCCTTGGAAATCCAGGTTTGGTTTATAAATCAGAAGTTTTTCCTCTAGGAAAAGCACATCCATAAAACTGCAGCTGCAGCTTCATTTCCCTTGTTTACCAGGAATCACCACTCCTTGCAAGTCCTTGCACACCTCTCCTCTCCTGGGATTTCGTTTGAACGGAGAACACCGAATATTGTCGGACAATTCCTGTGCTAAAAAAGCCCATAAGAAAGCTCAGCTCAAGCTTCCCCATAAGCCATCACTCCTTCAGTTATTTCTTTAAGGGACTGTTCAGATCTCCATCTCTCCATGGGCACCTATATGGCTCTAGTATCTGGGACAGGTTTATGAGCCACCCATTGGACTGAACCATCACAACCCAGATATTTCTTTCCTGTCTGCCAGACACACAGTCACTGGATGAGGTCTTAAACAACCATGCTCAACCTGATGACGTGTAGGAATGGTGACACTATCTTATTTGAGTCTATAGTAGGAAACCACTGGGCACTAAGATCTCTGCTTAGCTTCACTGCTATTTTAATGGATTTTAAGATATACCTCACAGAAATAGTTGTTATATATATTCAGTGTGTATTATTTATAATGAGATAATTTCTTAAGTCTATGGGGAGATACACAGGGGCATGTATTAGTATATATGGATCAGACAGAAAAAAGCTGGAAGGTTTGATCCGAAGAATTTCATGCTCCAAAAAAATGTCTATTTTAAACAATGAAACAACATCAGCAGCATTTGTCTTTGTTTTAGGATCATGCTGAGTGGCTTAACTGTGCCAGATGGTTAGTTCATGTCTTACGAGTGAAAAGAAATGTCTGTGAGCTCTCCCAGACTTGAATTTCCATGTTGAGACACTTCTGACATGAAAATAATGAAGATGCTGAGATGAAAGTAACTCAGAGGACATTTATTCGATTTTGTACTCGATATACAAAGAATACACCAGACAGTGTGTCACAGGAGATAACGGCAAGGAAAGGACTGAGAAGAAGGAAAATACCATAGTAATATTCATCAGCTATCCAGGTGCTACAGGGACATACGGGGTGGGAGCAGAGTTGCTCACCTCTGCATCATGTGCTTGGAGCCAGGGAAACTCCGGGGTGCCTGCGAAGGGGTGCAGTGCCCTGGGATGACACTTGGAGCTCACTGCTTTGTCTTCTGCTCCTCGTTGTACCTGGCTGCAGGGCTCAGCATGGCACGAATCCTCTGAAGGTACTCAAAGATGAAAAGTTTATTTATTTATTTATTTATTTTAGGCTGGTTTTTAGGCTCTTTCAGACTGAATATTTTTATACAGAGTGAAGTGAAACTGAAAAATTTCTCTCCATGGCAAAGTCTCTAGATATTTTTCTGTTTCGTGTTTTTCTCCACATCAAGACAAAAGAAATGCATGTTTTTCTTTTTGCAGAATGGATGAGGGAGCGACAAAGAAATTCAATTTGGAAAGGTCACAACACAACAGATGTCAAATGCTCTTTTTGACATTTTCAGTCGAAGAGAAATGTTCCAGCAGCCTGAAATCAAAACCTTTCCATTTGGTTTGCTGAAAGGTTTTGTTTTGAGTCATGTCAACATTCAACTTTGTTTTCTCACAGCAGCACGTGGTCTTATGGGAACTGTAGTTCAACCAGAAATACTCACATTTCCCTCACCTTCCTCAGACAAGCTTCCTGCTCATGATAATTACATGCTAATTACAAGGTAATGTATTTGTCCATGAGACACTGCATTGCTTAGCTGGTAGGAAATAAGCACGTTTCCTTACTGGAAACACAATTCTCTGTGATTATTTTACCGGTGAAAATGGGGCCCAAACTACCAGTCCCATCTGGCCATACACCAGTAGAAAAATGCCACTTAATATCTGATAAATGGTTTCCAAAAGAAGAACATTCTGATTGGTTCAAAAGGAAATTGTAAATATTTGGCAAAACTCCCCAAATCTTTCCTTAAAAATCTCTGCATATGTAGAAGAATTTTTTGACCTGAAAGGTCTTGTCCATCTGTAATTAGAAACTATGGGCCCAGCCCTCACTATGGCGACTGTTAGCCGTGTTAGCAGGCCTCAGAGGTGCTTAAAATGCCCCTTGATTTTCAAACAAGGCTAGAGTTATTTCCTGTTGTTTGGTTTTGGTTGGTTGGTTCATTTGTTTTTGTTGTTGTTGTTATTTTTTTTAATGTTATAACTTGGAGTTTCAGTCCAAGGAATGAGACTGATTCTCCTTGCAAAATGGATTGATACAAAATCCCATTTCCCTCCTCTCCTAGGGATGTACACTCACTGCATGAAGCACTTCTGGGTGGAAGATGGTACCCATTTTTCCTGCACAGCAAGAACTTGATTCTCAAGTCAAAAATAGAGTGCAAAAGAGACAGCAGTTCTCTAGAGGTAAGAGCCCTCTCTTAGGAAGGAGTTCTGGTGTCTGGCATGATCCATGTGCTCTTATGTATTTATTTCCAGTGAATGGATAATGGAAAACTGAGCTAACATCAAGGATTTAGGTCCCAAGTTTAGAAGCAATGGGGACACTGAGGCTTCTGGACCCAGCATGAGAGAGATGCTCCCTCCAAGGACTTTAGGCAAGGCAAATGGTAAATTGGCAGTCTAAGAAAGAGGTTGTGATCCCATGGGCAGCTGAGCTAACCTTGCTGCCAACAGGGGAATCTTGCTTTTGGGAAGCTCCCTTTTCCCTGCTCCCCCCTCATCATCTCCACTCTTCCCTCCTCTCCTCCCCTTTCCAAACGCTATGAGCAATTAGTTAATCCACCTGTGAAGCCATCAAAATAAGAGGCTGTATGAGATAATGTGAGACATACAGGGAATATAAATGTATGTCCAGCATGGAGCTGCTGTACAGGGAGAAAACAGTCATCATTTTGATTGGGTTACTGTTCTTAAAAGGGCAGGTGAATATTTAACAAGTGGGTCCATAGGAAAATAAGCAGAAAGGGAAAAGAAACATATAAGAACTAGAGAAAAAACAAAGCATTGGACATATTTGGAGTTTATTTATAGATTCATTAGCGGTATATGTGGAATAAATAGCTAACTGACAAAAGAGGACAGTTGTGTGTGTGAGTGTGTGATGGTGTGAGCACACATGAGTTCTAAGGTTCAGCTGCTAATTTATAATAGAATTCTTTCAGTCAGTAATTTTCTGTGTTGTTATGATCCTATAAATTACTCTTTTCTTAGAAAGAAAAAGACTGGAGTGAGGCAGACAAGAAATGACACCTGCTGAAAAGAATAACACAAATATATTCCCTTTTTCTAACCAGTTTAAAGCAGCTTTTACTTCATTTTAATAAGCAGAGGAATAAGACTCTGCAAAATTGTCTGTAATTACATGACTATTACAGTACATCTTCCCTGAGTGAGCAGGGCAACTGTCGAGCCCCATGAATCTCATCTAGTCTCACTAATATATTTTGTTGCCTGGATCCTGCTATTGTGAGAAAAACCCTGTTGGATGTCTCGATTATCTTGTAGTAGAGATTCCTCTCTGAACCATGTTATCAATGGTGTAAAATCAGAGAATTTTGCACTGAAACTACAGTAACAATATTTGTTTTGGCTAAATATGGAGCTAGCTTATCAAAGCCACTTTTTCTCATCATGTTTCCTATACACTGGATTGATTGAATGGCATTTTTTCAGGTTTTTGTATTAGGTGCATTACAGCGTGGTTTCAGATTCCTGTATTCACTCAGCACAGTGTTATTAATGTTACTAACATTCATTTTGTTTCCGTAATGAATAACTGCTCTTATACACCAAACACCAATATTTAATGCAGCTAAAACCACTTTTCCACCTCTTCATTCATTCTATGGACTTGTACGCTAACAAGTATACTTGTTTGCACTTACAAGAGTAATACTAGAGTATAGCAGCAACTGCCTGGACCAGATTTGTCAGTCAGATCCTACCAGGCTAGCTATGACTTCCAAGTCTCTATTTTGACACTCCATCAACTATCAATTACTGATTTGGGGTGCCTTGACTTTCAGAAGACTTGACTCCATCACAAGCACTGAAACATACAGAATTAAAACATAGATATCTGAAAGGTAGAAACACCTGGGATGATGTCAGAAACAGAAACATATTTCAGATACTCCAGAAACCTTCCCACTGGCTAAGTCTATCTAGTTTTACACCACTGGAGAAAGTCCAGACAAAAATGCACATGTCCTCAGACTGCTGCCCACTCAGTTTCCAGCACTGGTGCTTCTTCCAAAAATTGGAAATACATGGAAAAAAGTCATACTGACTTTTGTTGGAATCTGGTGGCCTTCTTGATTATCAAGTGAATTCAAGGGACTACTGAAGCCAGGGGCAGCTTTTTTGCTGGAGTCCTGGAAAGTTTGTCTTTCTACCTGTGACAACTCTTTCCAAGTGGTTCTGTGAAGCAGCTGGAGCTGTCATCTTGACATTTGGAAGGGCTGCAAGTACGAACCTGTGGAAAACAGCACAAGACATCCACTCGCTGTCTAAGGGGTGTTACGAGTGTTAGCTAGCAGAGCATTGAGCAGAGGTGAGGTAAAGTAATTTTATTCTTTCCGAGCCTTGGCTGTAACTGTTTCAAATGGACCATTTCTTTTCCAAAACATGAAACCAATTTCCTTCCACTGCCTTTTAGGATGATTCAGCTTTTCTTCAATCTATTTATTCCGTTAGTTACTAGAAGCTGTTAACTTTCAGCTGTTGAACTTGGATTTTTTTATATATATACAGAAATTCATCTCCTCTTGATGTTTTTGCTTGCTTTCAAAAACTCATTAAAAATAACAAGGAACAAATTGGGTGGAAAAATGAATTGTTGATGAATCATCCTTTTCCTGTGTCAGTCTGAGAATACTGAACCAAATTAAACGTTTTCAATTCACAAAGAAAGAAGAGGCCCTCATTACTGGAATACCCCTGCAATGTATTATTGTCTGAGGGGTGATAGTGTTTGTTGATACCAACATCGGAAGCAGTACAGGCATTCCTGGACCCTGCTGCTAGAACGGGCATATTACAGACTCAGGGTACATCTATATCTTGGCAAAGGTTACTGCAAGTCTGATGGGACTCAATACAAAGTGATTTAATTTGCTGGTGGACAGAATAAGCTTGTCCGAAGGGGTTACTATTCAGCCACCCTGATTTCAGCATCTACAATAGAATGATCTCCGTGGGAGGTGGGTGCCTGAGCACCTCCTACAGTCGTGGGGATCAAGGTAGGATTCACTTCCCCATGTACAGGTATCTAGAGACACCCTAAAATACATCTGAATGGGGCCGTCGGGTGTCCTAATCAGTTATACAAGGTTGTCTGAGCTGTCCTTGAGTAACCTGCCTGGCCTTCAGCTGCTGGTCTGTGATGGTGCAGGAGTCCCCTAGATCCTACGTGACATCTGCCAGCCCCATGGATTTAAACACCCATGGACACCTCAGCTGGCACTCAGTGCCTATATGGGGACAGCTAAATCCAGCCCACAGTCATGCAGAGACATCTAAATGCAACAGGGTGGCTGCAGGACTGCCCATTAACTGTGTCTTGGCCACTGCATGGCATTTTTTGTGACTGCATTGCCTCCTGAAGGCTGTTTTTGGATAGTTTGTGGATAGTCAGGATGACTTTTTCAGGCTTTTGGCCAGGATGATTGGAGAACTTTGTCTTGATTACAGCTTTGGGACCCCTCCTCACAAGATAGACGCTTTCATCATCTGAGAGACTGGTGTTTTGGCAGGAGCCCTGCAGAGCTTAATGAGTGTTTGGAAGTTTGTGGAGATGCTTAGGAGGATGCACCTGCAGCCACATGAAGCCACGTATTTCTTCCCAGATATTTTAAGCAGTGAAGCAGCTATGAAGCAACATGACCACCAAAATCTTTATCTTGTTTATCTGAATACTATCCAGGGTAGTTCCTCAACGTTTCAGTTTCTTTGCAAATTCAGATAAATGAGGTTCACCGTTCTCGTAGTGGGATCATGTTATGTTGCAATGATCAGAGCAATGGAAAGGTCTAAACAGCTTCAAATGAAAGGAAGCAAACCTCTGCACATGTACAGTACTGAGCTAAATGGCTCCCAAAGGTATGAAGAGTGTTTGCAGGCTTGGATTACAGGAGAATGTAAAACTTTCCCAACAGCCTATCCTCCACTGAGAACATTACGCCCTTAATTTCAGCTACTTCCTCCCTTCTTTACACGACTTGCCTTTGTGATCATAGACAAATTACTGAGAAGGTTTCTGAAAGAAATAGATATAATTTAGAACTTCCCTCAAAATTTAATGCATGTAAATATGCCTCTAGGGAAAGGCAATGAAATGACTGAAGATAAATAAACCCATCACAGTTACACTATTATGGCCTGCAATACTTTTTCTTCCAGAGCCAGTATGTACTAAGGAGGTAAAATCATGTAACAAAAACATGAAGATCCTAATCCAGAGTTACAGACTTCAAATCAGATTCAAAAGCCCTTTTGGAGGTTTTATTCAGTCTTATGACCCTAGGAAGAGTTCAGGACTGAAATAACGCAAAGCTCCAAGGAAAGTGTATAGAATCTCTGCTTTTTTTTTTTTTTTTTTTTTTAAGGCAATGCGTTTACACTCCTACCTGGCAACCCGACCCCCAGCTTGCACCCCCTGCATCTCACCTTACTGACCCCTCCTACCCAAACATGGAGTCTTCTTCTGTAATATCAACACTTTCCTACCCATGCACCATCTCCCCAGCTACAGGTTTCCTCTGCATCCTGGTGTCCTGGCACTGCCTAGGTTCCACTGTATAGGAAAGGGAGGCTGAAAGCTACTCCTCTGCACTGGAGGTCACCATATCTGAAAGAGCCATGCACAGACACTTTCTCCATAGCACGCACCATGTGTGATATCGCACGTATGATCTGAGGTCTGTGCATACGTTTATGTCATTCAAGTAACGTAAATCTGGGCTGGAGGAAGGTGTTGTGGGTCAAGTTCATGGCTGCCTAAATAGAAATTTAGGGATTTCAAGGCACAAGTGTGTGTCACATCTCTGACTGTGCCCAGACTCTGCACAATTTTCAGAGTAGTCCACTTCATATTCAAGCCTTAACAACAACAGTGCTGATAACAGATGCTGTATCTTTTACTTTCTCTCCTCTTTTGCTCAGAAGTAGAGCCACTCATTAGAAGTGCTGTGATATGAAAGAACACAAGGTGGAAAGAGTTATTTGGGAAGTGTTTACTTTATCGCTCTTTATGACGATGATCTCAAGCCCACTTCCAATGAGCTCCTGCGAGCTGTGCAAGCCTTGTAACCCACACAGGGAAATGGCAGCATGATGGAGAGCTCCCATTATTAGGGCTAGCATGAGGAGCGGATTGCTTTTTGCCTTCCACTCGATCCAGGCCCGGGCACTGTGCTTCAAGCAGTGATTCCTCATGATATATTGGAGGGAATGACAACAAATGCAACAATGTCATCCTCCGACAGGGAAGACTGCCACGCATGCTGGGGCAAATGAAAATAGATGGGGTGTATGTACGTCTTCAAACAGTAAAAGCTGGGGAAGTAAATCATCTCTTCTTTTGTCATATATCTTCTCCAGAGCTCTTTCCTATTTCTGAGGAGCAAAACTCCCCCAGCAATGCTAATTTTCTTTCTGCTGTTCCAGATGTGTTAGCATCATTTCTCCAGCTGAGACAAAAATGCTGAATATCCCCCTCTCATGTCCATGATACACCTCCACCTCCTCCCCACACTTATTTGTCAAGCTCTTTTGGTGAACTAAGAATATGATGGGGCAGGACTACAGGAGGGGGTGCAGGAGAGAAAGGGATGCTCTCCTCGCAGTGGGAGCTGGACAAAAACCTACAAACTACAAAACCACATCTCTGCTGTTCCCAGCCAAAGGCATTTTTTCAGCACTTGTCACTATTTGTTCTGGCATGTTGCTTCACAGGGATAGAAGCCATTTTTCTTCATCCATTTGGTACATATCTTTCACTGCAGATGAGTTTGCTACCTCTGGTGTCAGGGTTTGTGTTAAACACAGTAATTATAACAGTAGTGAGAACATCAGGGAAATATATTTTCTCCACTGTCCACAGTCGTTCATAGTTAAATGCACTGCAGACTCTCTACATTATTAATAACAGCAATAGTAATAATAATGCCTGATATTTGTAGTGCTTTTATATCAGTGGATTCCCCTAGTACATATCAAAGAGGGATCATGAACTTCATTCCATGCATGGGGAAACTGAGGTAGTAAACCTCAGAGGATGGGTTGTCCTCAGAAACTCCTTTACTCGGAATGGAGGGAGCAGTCAGAGTTATTTTTCAATGTACATTAAAATCCAGGCGTGTA
Organism: Anseranas semipalmata; assembly: GCA_013399115.1. Lineage (NCBI taxonomy): Eukaryota > Metazoa > Chordata > Aves > Anseriformes > Anseranatidae > Anseranas > Anseranas semipalmata. Next base: position 467,264 of record VXAA01006207.1, on the reverse strand, counting down.
AAACCAGACTATCTCAGATACAAAAACCAGATATCTCAGATACGGGCAGTTACAAATCCCTTTGCAAGTTACAAATTTAATTCAAGTTAAGATCTCTGGTGGTGCCTTTTTTTAATCTGGAAAGGCCATTTTGAAGCTTTGACTTGATTGTTTTCCTTTCTGTCTCTTATTCTGTGTCTGCCCAGTGGGGAAGACTAGCGAGAGGGGCCATTGACTCCAGGGCCTTCTTGGAAGAGCATCTTCTGCCTTTGTTTCCAGACTATGACAGATCCCACTTTGCTTCACCAGCTGGAGAACTGTATTCTCAGTTTTAGTCTGGAGAGAAGAGAGGTTCAGCCAAGGCAGGAGTCCACCACTATAAGGATCAGCAAAGACTCCAGGACATGCATTGATCACGGTGGTGAGACAAAAATGGTTGCTTCCCAGTTTTATATGAAGAGAGACCAAGTGGGAAGAAGGTCGTTTAGGTGTGTGTGCATGCCCAGAGAATTGCCTCTTGGTGCAAGTGCCTATGCTCCACTACCAAGGAGCCTCCACTACCACAGGGGGTGACACTGTTGGTCTGGGCTCTCTTTCTCCACAAACAGCAGGCAACAGTCTTACTCTTTTATGCAGACTCCCTCATCAGGCCTTACTATTTTGCACATTATTTGCTTGAACCTAGAGCCAGAGCCAGACCCAGCAACAGTTGGTGCTATCCTCCTAACTGTTGCCCATCTTTGTCCATCATCTGCCTCCATCACCAGCAAGTTCTTGTCTTCCCTGCTGCAAGGCCAGGAGGATAGCCACTGTTTCCAGATATCTCATCTTCAGCTGAGCTGGAGCAGCTATTTTGATGCATTGCTGAGATGGACTGCACCAGACCTTTTCCTGTGCACAAAGTGATCCAGATCTGTCTTCATGAATGATCCATCCTTTCTCTGATTCCCCATCCCCTTTCTTAGCCTTGGACTGCTGGCATTTATTTCCAGCCCTGTACAATCCACTAGTGACTAAGTTTCATGCCTTAGGCTACAAACGCCCAAGTTGGTCTTCACAAATATTATGGTACCTCACAGGAAAATAGGAATGAACTATTGAGGTTGCCTCTCTAGGTCCCTGTGTAGTCAGCAGGAAGAAGTAGACACAATATGAAAGCATGTTGTTTATATACAGTAGGTAGTGTGGATACGGTCCAGGAGGTTTCACAGAGGTTGTCTGCAGGAACACTGAAGGATGCGAGGCCAGACACAGATCTCTGTGGGACTCCCATGGAAGTGCTCTTGCCTGAAGACAAATTCCTGTTTCTTTTTCACTGCCTGAGATCAAACAGATGCTTCTTTGCTTCTTTAACATGCCAGCCTGTTTTTGTACCCTTCTAACTTTTTAATCAAAATATCATTCTGTACTTGTTTGAAGACATGGAAGACACACACTGGATCTATTGCATTACCATAGTTAACAATAGCAACCCAGTTTAGAAAACATTTCAAAAGATCTATAGTCAGTTTGTTGAAATCTAGAAGCTGGGAACAGCAACACGCCTGCACTTTAACCAGCACATTGCACTGACTGTGAAAAAACAATTCCTTTTTTTAACCACTTACATGTCATCTGACCAGTATTGCTACATGCAAGAATCATGAAACAACACTTACCCATGGCACAGGTATTCTAGGATTGTATTAGGAGGAAGAGGAAAGAAGGGAGGAGAGGAGAGGAGAGGAGGGGAGAGGAGAGGGG
>VXAA01006207.1:351757-465432 GCA_013399115.1 Anseranas semipalmata | reverse complement strand
AAGAGGGGAGGAGTAGAGAGGAGTGGAGAGGAGAGGAGAGGAGAGAGGGAAGAAGAGGGGAGGAGAGAGGGAGGAAGAGAGGGGAGGAAAGGAGGGGAGGAAAGGAGGGAGAGGAAGAGACAGATGGAGCAAGAAACAGAGATATTACCCAAATGCTGCTGGTGCTCAAGTAGCCAGATGCCCCTTTGTACTACAATAGGGCTCTTGCAGGTCTCCCTGCACTGCTTTTAAGCAATGCTACCTGTCCATCCCACCCTCTGCTGATGGTCACTGTGCCCAGATGAGGTGTCAAGAACGAACACCTGCCCCACCTCTGCTGCTCTGTTTCATGCATTTTTCCTCAAACTGCTCACAAAGGTGAGTTTGTCTCAGGACACTGGATTGTGAAAAAGTGCTGCTGAGACATAAGCATTTGTTCCTTCCAGCTGCCTCTGCTACAGGATCATGACCTGTGCTGAGAAGGAGGCAGCCAGCATGTGAGAGGAGCTGACTGTGTCACATCTCTTTGCTTAGTGAACATCAGTCAAATATCCCAGATCATCAACGACGAGAAATGATTAGTCCCCAGTCACACCCATTATGCTGGACATTCAGCATGCTGTTGCATTCACACCTCATCATGACAGGTCTGTATCTTCCTATCCTTCCCTTGGTCCTGGTGGGCATTCCAGCACTGGCTCTGGTCTCCCAGTGAATTTACAGGCACAGACTCACCTGGAGGTCATAGAGACCGCAGGAGCCTTGGGGCTGGTTTTGACACCCAAGGTATTGTCGTTGTTCAGACACATACTTCCCAAGTGCTCCTGCCTTTAAGGCGTGCAGTTTAGAGGGGGGACATGACACAGGTTCTGTTGAGGTTGCCACAGCATATCTTCATTATTTAGGTAATACCAGCTGTAGACCTATCTGGATAAACTTCAATACCAGTATGCATTTCCCTTTCTCACTTTCAAGTGCTGGGTTTTTACCAAACTTCTCTATGGTGTTTGAGATCCTTTCAAAGCACAGACACTCGACTTCTCGACACCACCATGGAGTCTCCCTCTTTCTCACCTCCTGGAAGCCAGCTTTCCCAGCTAGCCCTGCAGCACAACAGGATCTTTCTGCTACAGAAACATGTCCATTTGTTTCTCCTTTTATCCACAGCTTCTTTATCACCTTAAATCTCTACATTTTCATTTTTGCCCTTTCACCGAGACTTTGTAAATTCCAGCTCTTTGGAGACAGACTTTGGTTGAACTGATATCTTCAGCTCAGATTTATCTGTGCAGCATGCCTATTGCTCAACCAGAATGCAAATGTTATGTTAATTACACGGTTTGGTTCTTTACCATCTTTCAGACTGTGTGGACCAAATCTGTCAGCAGCCCTGTCTGCCCAGAGTGACTCTGTACAGTGAGGCATTTGATATGCAATAATTTCAGTTATTCAGAATTCATAAATTGTGCAAAGATAGATTTCTCCTATCTCAGGATAGAAACAATTCAGTTAAAATCTGACTGGAGAGGTTTAAAGTAGATGGATTAGGTCCAGAGTGAAACTGGACAGAAAGGTAATCCAGTTACCAGCTTAACTGTCTTTCTGTTCTAAATAAAACCACAAATACCCCCATACAAAGTAGGGTAGACATTATTAGAAATCTTAGATTTTTATGGCTAGGAATGAATTTTTATGGAGCTGATAATGCAGATAGAACACACAATTGGCCTAGTCAAAATGAAAGATGAATACAAATTGCAAATCAACTCCCAAACTATAAAAATTGGTGTAACCTTCTGAGCAATAACTGATTGTTTAGGAGGCTCAAATAGAGTCACAGTGATGTTTCTTCCAGCCTTATTAAGCATCATAGTTGTCGTATTAAACCAATGATGTATGGGTATTTGCTTATTGTAATGAATTCTGGAGACGGTAGCTGGAGAAGCAATACAAAAGAAAGTCAGCCTGAAGACTGGATTTCTTTTTTTTTTTTTTTCTGGCTCCCTAAGGAAAATATTTCTCTCTTTTATTTCACTAAAATCAAAGACTATCTCAAATCTTGATATAAGCAGAACTTCTCCTGAAGCTAAATCTCTGGGATCTAAGACCTCTTTCCCCTCAATGGGCTGTAAAGAATAACTGGATATAGCTGATGTTCTTATCTATTTTCACTTCCCTGGGAGCAATGGAAAATTATTACTACTTTGTATATGGTAGGCTGAGGATCCCAAATTCCTTTCTAAGCTTTAATAAAACTCTCTTGGGAAATATGTTTGGTGGTGTTAGTAGCTATGGTGTCTGGAGGTCAGATTCTTGCAGCAGTATGAGCTTCAGAGGACTTTAAAGTAGTATGAAGATGTATGGAAGCATGGCACTCAAGACCAGACTGAGGGAGGTTCAAAGGGAGAAAAAAAGCACGTGTTGTTGAAGAAAGCCTGAGCAGGACAGGCAGACAGCTGATATTTGATTATCTAATATTCATGCTATTATCTAATATGCATACAGTATATAATTGGAGAGAGATAGATTTGAAAGATTGACCACATTAGATGGATCAGAAATTGGCTGGATGGCCAAATCCAAAGAGTTACTTACAATCAATGGCTCAATATCCAATTGGAAATCAGTAATGAGTGGTGTCCTTCAAGGACCTGTACTGGGACCAATGCTATTTAATATCTTCAATAATGACATAGATAGTGGGATCGAGTGCACCCTCAGCAGGTTTGCAGATGACACCAAGCTGAGTGGCACAGTTGACACTCTAGTGGGAAGGGATGCCATCCACATGAACCTTGACAGGCATGAGGAGTGGACCTATGTGAACCTCATGAAGTTCAAAAAGGCCAAGTGCAAGGTCCTGCACTTGGGTCAGGGCAATCCCAAACATGAATACAGGCTGGGTGATGAGTGGATTGAGAGCAGCCCAGCAGAGAAGTACTTAGGGCTAATGGTATATGAAAAGCTTGTCATGAGCTGGTAATGTGCACTTGCAGCCCAGAAAGCCAGCTGTACCCTGGGCTGCATCAAAAGCAGCTTGGCCAGCAGAGCAGGAGAGGTGATTCTCCCCTTCCTCTCTGCTCTCATGAGACCCCACCTGGAGAACTGCACCCAGCTCTGGGGCCCCCAGCACAAGAGAGATATGGACCTGTTGGAGCCGGTCCAGAGGAGGTCCATGAAAATGATGAAAGGGCTGGAGCACCTCTCCTGTGAAGAAAGGCTGAGAGTTGAGGTTGTTTAGCATAGAGAAGAAAAGGCTCCAGAGAGACCTTATCATGGCTTTTCAATACTTAAAGGGGGCTTATAGGAAAGATGGAGAGAGACTTTTTACCAGGGTCTGTAGTGACAGGAGAAGGGGCAATGGTTTTAAACTAAAAGAGGGTAGATTTATATTGGTTATAAGGAAGAAATTTTTACTATGAGGGTGGTGAGGCACTGGAACAAGCTGCTCAGAGAAGCTGTGAGCATCCCCTCTCTGGAAGCGCTCAAAGCCAGGTTGGATGGGGTTTTGGACAACCTGGTCTGGTGGGAGGTGTCCCTGCCCATGGCAGGGGGGGTGGACTAGATGATCTTTGAAGGTCCGTTCCAACCCAAACTGTTCTATGATTTTATGTGTCTTGATCCCTCTGAGGCAAGTTCACTTAGAGGATAGCAACACGCATTGATGTTCTCATAAGAAAATTGACACTTTTTGGTGGCTGTGGCAGGAGATGTTGCAAAGACATATCTATCAGCTGGCAACTCCTATATCCCACCTTGTGGCTCTGTTAAAAGGAGCTAGGATATGAGCTATGCTAGGTCTTCTGCTCTTCCCCATGCTTGAACCACTGGTAGGAGAATCAAACCAACTGATTATTTCTTGCTGAAATTTAAGTCCCTCATTTTTTTTCCTGTCCACCATGGGCACAGAGAAAAGCTGACCCTCTCCTTTGCAGCAGCCTTGTTGCAAAGACACTTTCCAAAGACCCTTTGGTCTTCTCTCCTTTAGCTAAGCAACTCCAGCTCCTTCAGTCTTTCTTCTAGACTGTGTACATCATGCTGCTGATCACTATCATTACATTCCCCTGGAAACACTCCCATTGGCCCAACTATTTTTCTTGAAGGGTGATATCAAAACCAGACACAGGAAGCCACCCAGGACAGGCAGGAGAATGACTTCCGTTGTCTTGCAGGCTATTCTCTGGCTGACACAACCACACTGTTGGATACAGCATGAGGTTTCTGATATATCCTCAGTTTGTTCACCCTATGTTGCATACCAGTTTGCTTCTTCTGCTTTGGGAAAGAAGCTGAAGTCAAATTGAATTATCAACATTTCTTTGTTTCTCCCCCTTTTCTCCTTTAACAGCCAGGCACTTTTCACTCTTTTCTAGTCTTCCAGATTCTCACCATTACTGTAGATATTCCAGCCCCATCTCATGCTGGAAACAAATCCCCTTTGTCTCAAAATGTATTCCACCTGCATAGGGGAAGAAAAGAGGAGCTAATTCAGGTTGTATTCACAAACATAATCTGTCCTTCCTTTTCCACTGCTCGTCTTGGCAACTAAAAACATTTTTACAGAGCTGTCATATGTCATAATTAGAAGAGTTGCAGCCATGAGCCGAATTAAAGCTTTGCAAAGCTGGTAGGTTTCTTCCATATATTTTGCAGATGGGGTCTATGTCCCCAGGGAGATAAGTGATTGCCAACGCTACATAGGCTTCATCTATACTGTGTTTGGGATTTGTCCAAGAAACAGACCATAGTCCCTGAGCTGTGTGGTGGAAGCTGTTTTGTATCTATACCGTTGAAGTATCAGCGCTCTTTGGAGCACAAGGTGTGTTCTTATAACCTACCAGCAGGAGACTTTCAGAACTCTTCCTGAAATTTTTCATGCCTAGAGAACATGCAGCTGCTCCCAACCCACCAGGGAAAGCTTGAGGACGGCTGGAATAGCTTCAGAAGACAGCAGTGGCCTGAGCAAGCAATATCTAGTGCAACTTATATATATGCTGTATAGAAAATGTGGAAACCAACATCAACAGTTTTTTAGGCTGTGCCGTTTGTTTTCAACAAGGACACAAATAATTTCACAGTGGAGCTAACGCTGAGGTGAGCTAATATATATGCAGTTATATCTGTCATGCTAAATAAGGTCATATTCATGCTGGATTAAGTATGATAATAAATCTAATTTGAGTGGAGAAGGGAGAAGCGGTGCACTTTTCCCTTCTCAAATATTTCCAGATCCTACAGGTATTTTAGAGGTTTGTGGAGGAATGAAACTTGTCACAGTGTAATAGTGGCCTGCTGTTAGATAAATGCCAAGACAGGCACTGCCAGGCTGTCAGGGAGTTATTAATGGAGGTTTACGAATTGCTCTCTGAAGTCATTCTCAGTTAAGTACTAATGTGCATCTTGTCTTGACAGCCACCATACACTCAAACACAACTGGAGAAAAATGGGCTCTGTTTTGTTTAGCATTCATTTCAGCTTTGCTTACTGTAGGTTTTTCAGGTATCATAACAGACTTCATGAGTGGTTGCTATATATTGCTGGCTCAAAATTTGAGGCACATGGCAGAGCTTTTTATCAAGCTGCATTACAGAGCAGGGTTTGCTGTGTTTTACCATTGCAGTGATTGTTCACAGAATGAAAAAGATACGATACTATTTGCCTACTTCCTAACAACCTAACAAAGCAGTATATTTTCCATGCAACATGTTATAAAACAAGTAAAAGACAGCATCAGCTTGTATCTGAGTTTCAGACCTCATGCCTGAGATTATCTCAGAGGTGGCTTCCATGAGTCTTAACACTAGCAAGACTAGAAACTTAAAAAGGATCAATTAGTTGCTGAAATAAAATCAGGGTACTCAAAAATTATGTTTTAAAAACAATGAAATGCTGGACTTTGTTCCTTCTCTTTGTAGCAAAATGCCTATTTTCCAGGTTTCTCCTGTAACAAGAAGGAAGGAAAGTGAGAGAGAAGGAAGAGAGAAAGAGAAGGCAATTCTGATGATATGGTTGCAGGAACTGGAGGCTCACCAAGTGCTATGCTATTGCAATATAGTTCTGGGAGCTGAAAACATTGTGTCAGACATGCAAAAAGGAGCACTTTTGCTGTCATCTTCTCCAGTAATTAGTGATTTAAAAAACAAATTGAATCTTTGTAAGGGCCCAGACACATAAAATTTGGATTATTTGGACAGTTAACAAAGGTGTTATATTAAAAATACAGTCACCATCTGCTCCCCTGGAGTCACCAGAAGAGAGAAGAGCCTCTAAGGAGCCCACTTTAATCCCCTGAAATCCAAATCAGTCCCAGGGGACTGTGTTTCTTTCTGGTCATTTCAGAGTAGGGGTTTCAAATACTTCTTCAGTTTTCAGATCCTATAAATCCTTTACATTGCAGATGAAGACCCTGAGGAACACACTTCCATCTATTGACTCTAGGCTAACTTTTCTTAGTTGTGTTTCGGGGACACTGGAGAGCCTTAGAGGTGGCAAGCTCCTGCTAGACAGGGAGTCTAGGATAATTATCTCTGCCTCTGTTAAATGCTGCAAGGCTATCTGGGATGAATCCAGGGCTGATTACTCTCAAAAGGAAGCTCATTCTGAATAGTAGGTCAGTTTGAACTTTGGCTTTAGAGCATTGGCTTTGTCTGTTACTGTTTTCAATTTCTAAAGTGGGCATCAGATTGGACTGAGATCAGCTGAAATGACATTAATACTTATTGCTTTTTCTAGTTTCATCTTTGACTAGTCACATTCACAATAGAATTAACATACTTCATTATCAAAATCAAGGATGTGTGAAAGCTAAAAGTGAGTACCAGAATGTCATTCATAAGAGTGTCACAGCCTCTCTCTTCTGCCAGAACAGGATGTCCATGAGATATAAAAGCTCTTGTCTTCAGGAAGGTGTCAACAAACTATTTTAAGAATAGGTATCTCTTATAACTTAAATAATCCAAGTGTTGTCTTTATATACGCTTCACAGTAACTTTGGGTATCTTATTTCCTTGATTATGCATCAGTTCATCGTCATTACCAATGCTTGTGAGGGGTTTCATTCCTTAAGGATTTTGGTTTCTATAGCAGAGATGCCTCCACTTTTGCTTACCACTGTTGTTTTTTTCAGGTTGCAAGATATCCACATCTGTAATACTGTGTCCAGCTCTGGGCCCCTCAGTTCAAGAGGGACAGGGAACTGCTTGAGAGAGTCCAGCGCAGAGCCACAAAGATGATTAAGGGAGTGGAGCATCTCCCTTATGAGGAAAGGCTGAGGGAGCTGGGTCTCTTTAGCTTGGAGAAGAGGAGACTGAGGGATGACCTCATTAATGTTTATAAATATGTAAAAGGTGACAGTCAGGAGGATGGAGCCAGGCTCTTCTCCTTGACATCCAACAATAAGACAAGGGGCAGTGGGTACAGGCTGGAACATAGGAGGTTCTGCTTAAATATGAGAAGAAAGTTCTTCACAGTGAGGGTGACAGAGCACTGGAACAGGCTGCCCAGATAGGTTGTGGAGTCTCCTTCTCTAGAGACTTTCAAAACCTGCCTGGATGCGCTCCTGTGCGACCTGACCTAGGCATTCCTGCTCCAGCAGGGGGATTGGACTAGATGATCTTTCAAGGTCCCTTCCAATCCCTAACATTCTGTGATTCTGTGTGATTCTGTGATATCTTAAAGTAAATAGCTAAAATATATCCAGTGCATCCTGCCCTGGAAATGTCTCTTCCTCTCCAGTAGTCATGTAGAGTATGTTGAATCTCATCCTGTGTGTATACCTATGGAGTTAAAGGTTGTGACGGACACATGCAGTGAAGGCATTAGTGTACTTGACCTTCTGACATACAAAGGGTTGTATAAGAAAAAGGCAACTTCCAGTGAAGCCATATATTTTATAGCTTACTCTTTTTTGGGAGTTCTTCAATGTCAATGCATCTTGCCTTACCCTAGGAAACCATGATGCCTGGAGCCAAGGAAATATTTCCATGCTGGATGGTGAATGCCTGAGATGCTAGTGCCATTGACTGAGAGGTATGCTATAAGTGATGTTCACGTCTCAATGGTGAGAGGACAGCTCCATCAGCAGTAACTGTCTTTGAAGTCATCTAGAAGACAAAACAAGGGTGCAGAAGGCTGGGAGAAGTTCCTTGATCAGGGTTTACAGCAAAATAGGCCAGGTAGGTAGCTAAAATTGGAAAAATTCTTTTCTCCCAATGGATTCTGAAGGAAAAGGACCAGCAGGGTTCTTCTTTTCATATGATCTTAAAACTTGAAAGTTTACGCAGTTTTCAAAGTACATAAGGAAAAAAAAAAAGGGAAAGAAAAAAGAAAAAAGAAAACAAAAGAAAGAAAGAAATTATTCAGCTCTATTCATAACCACACACAAAAAAATCTTGATAACATTGACCCATTGAGGGTGGCCTTCACAGAGGTGAAATCTCTTCAGTGTTGGTAAGACACTCCCCCGAGAGATGCTTGAGGGAAAGCTGCAGTGTGCCCTACAAGGCTCTCCAGTGACAAAGGACTGAGGACAGCAGTGGTCTGGGGGCCAGGGACAGCATTTCCACCCTCTAACCTTGCTGCATTCAACTCCTCCAAATACAGCAGGACAATGGTGTGGAAAAAAAGGGCAAGGATACAAGTCATTTACTTTCTTTTTACAAATGAGGACTAAAAAGGCACTTGGACTTTGTAAAGAAAGAAGTTGTGAGACATGACAGCTTAACTCTTGCCACAGCAAGAAACTGAGCTAAATTTTATAAACCCTTTACTTTCACTACTTAAATGTAATTTTTAATAGGAAATCGGTACGAAAAGGCTTATAGACTCTAGTGTGCCCGATTCTTATTTTGTTACATTGGCAACAAGGTGAAAGCGTGCTCCAAAGCTCTAGGAAGCTAATGAAAATCTTACATTTTCACTCACAATGACCGAAGCTGCCTTTTAATTCTTATTGAACAGGATCTGGCCTGCCTGAAATAAAAGTGATCCTGAAACTTAGTTTAGGCTCTCTAGAACAGATAAAATATGCATTTTTTTGTTTAATGAGACTACTCTATAAATTATTACCTCTGTAATTGCAAGCATTTTATATTGGTTTTGAGACATTTTTTTTCTCTCTCTTCCTTGGCTGGAGGAAAAGCACCAATGAAAGATTCATGGCATAGAGGAGCCAGGCAACAGATAGCAAGAAGACAGTTCTTTTCAGCTCAGTATTGTAATGGTCTGGACATACTTGGTTCGGTTTGGGTCCCTGAACTGCTCAGGATCACTTGACTTAAGAAACATTATGAGTTCCTCTCTCAGAGGATTTCTTAATTAATTTTATGTTGATTATTGGGCTGATTTTTAAGTCACACATATATAGGCTTGGGTGTGTATGAGCAGGTTTACCTTCAACAGTGCCACTCATTCTGTTTTTAAGTGGAAGGAGCTCTTTATTCAGAAGAATAAATTCTTTAGATAGACCATAGAAATTTTCTAGATTGGCAAAGTATGCACTTTGACAGGTACACATACTCTCAATGCACACATGCCTCTGGCTGAAGATGCTGCAACACCGCATTCGGATTGCACCACCTCCCAGTTTCCAGTCTGTTCAATTGCTCTCAGAGTTTATGATACCTCTGTTAAAAGAGGAGTTATGGAAAAGTGTCTTTGAAAAGCAAAAGCACTGTAACCAGCTACATTTCTCTTGCTCTTGGGCAGGCTGGGGGATGGAGAAGAAAGCAGGAAAAAGCCAGATGGCTCTGCAGCCCTGGCAGTGATGTGGGGTGATGAAACTGCTTGACTTTTAGGCACCCAAAGTATTCGTGTTTTTCATCTTTTCCCAGAAGCATGAAGCTTTTCATGGTAGAAGAGAGAAAAACACTTTCTAGCTGGTTTAATACAAGCATGACACCTGGAAACTTCTCCAAACAGCCCATGTTATGCCACGATTCCTACTGAAGGCTGATTCTGAAAGTCTTCATTTTCCATTTTTGTGTCCCACCCGTGACAGCACAATATGCTTTTATGTCACCTCTGAGTCTAAATGCTCATTTATCTGTGAGATCAGCACAGTCCGGCAGGATTATAGTCTGTACAAGCTCTTTTGCAACGACTTTCGTTGGAAAGTATGTATGAACTGTATAGGTTATCCAAGACAATCCCAGTACATGTTTAGTATGTGCTGCAATTACGAGCAGAAATCCTGCACTGAAGTACAGTGGTGTTTCTTTATCACCTTTCAAAATCTGCTCCCTTTTGTTGTACATGTTTCCTGAGGGGCTTACTGGTGTGAAGGGTAAGATCCCAGTTCACAGCAGCTGATTTTCCTTCAACAAAGCCTGTAGCCTGCAGTGCCCTGAGTTTGAAAAGAGGCAGGTGGAGGTTGTGTTTTGATTTAAAAACTCTTGGATGCGGCATTTGAAATAATAGTTTAATAATTAATCAGGGAGAGAAGAAGAAAGGAATTTAGAAAGAGCTGATAGGAAATCGATGGCAAGGAGAGCACATTGCTGCTCAGGGAGAAATAAGGACTGCATCAAATTGGGCCAAGAAAAAAAAATCCTGTAGATATTTAAAGTGGATGAAAGCATTCAGCCTCACTTAGAAAAGGGCTCTGGCTTTTTACCTTTGCAAGCAGGAATGGCTGAAAAAATCTCCGGCTTTGTGAAGTGAAATGAGGAGAACATTTGGTCCTTCCATGCTGTGCCCACTAGTGATGGAGAAGAGGCAAAGGCATGGCCAGGGTGTTCCTCTACCATGACTTCTTCACCCTCTTTTCTATGCTTGATGTCCCAATACACTGTGATCCCATGAAGTGGGTCTCATTAGGAGAAAAGGAAAACATATTCTGTATCTTCAGAAAGAGGACTATATAATGCCTGTTTATGTAGAAGTCACAAACAAACTTCTCTAAACTAAAGCTCTGCTACCTAACCCAGCATGGTTTTGGGAAGTGATTACTAATGAATTTAATTAAAAAAAAAAAATTACCAAGAAACACAAAAGAAATGCTTTGATAATGTGCTCTGGGTTCTCCTTCACCCACAGCAAATGTGTTTATCTGACTCATCTCAGCATTTTCAGCTGCCTTTTGGGCTGAAAAACAACTGAACTTGACTCTACCTATATAATTTTACCTATTTACTTTGCAAGTTTGCTTCCAGTTGCACTTTTGGGGGTTAAACAGCAGACAATGAATAGAACAAGTTCTCTGGCTTCATCCTCATTTGAATAAGACACCCAGCAGCCCATAGACCAAATAAATAAATAAATAAAAATGCACCAAACTGTTAATTGATTTTTAAAAGAGAATTATGATGCTTTTAACAAGCCACTTATCTTCCTAAGCATTGTTAGGGTAGTAGTGTGCGTTCCACTGAAATGGCTGTTCCACAATGTGAGTCCCTAATTGCTTATAAAGCACACTGTTTATTGAGTATTAGCTCTGGCATAGTTGTTTATTACAGGAGTGCATTGCTTAATGCTTGTAAAAAGCCATCTAACTTAAATATGCTCTGCCTCATCTCTTATCCTCCGATGCTCTCACGAACACACGCTCTCCATCGCTAAGTTTGCAGTGGGAAGAGAGGAAAAGTATTAGCAGCGTTGTGCGGAGCTGGAGGAGGTTGCTTGGTAACTGCGAAGAAGGGAGTCTGACTCGAAGTGTATCGACTATATATTATCTCCCGCTCTCTGCCTACAATTAATAGGTCAGTGACCCAATGAAACATTTCAGATGAAGTCAAACTATTAGCTGGACAAATGTGTCTCAAGTACTGCTGTATGCTGGTTCCATATGATTACGATTCATTATGTGCTGGCAAAGTAAGCATGAATCATTAATACATGTAGCTGAGCCCACTGCGTCCTCCAGCAAAACACAGTCTCCCGGTCCTGAGTAATGCACTGCGTTATGTTCATCAGACATGAAGGCTTCAGTTAGTGTGATCTACAGGGTGGCTAGTTGGCAGCGGGGGTGCGTTCCCTTTTCTCTTTTGTGAGCATTTGTCATCCCTCTTAGTGAGATGGGTAATGTTTTCAGGGGAAGAGAGGGAAATGCCAGGAGAGGGAGGACAAGGGGACAAATATACTGATTCCTCTTTGATTATAGCTGCTTCTTTAAGACTAGGAACAATTTCTCTAATTTGCTACTCTTGTGAGGAGTGAGTAGGTTGATTTATCGTCCCTTAGACTCCCCCATACAAGCGAAGCTAGCAGGAGGTTTTCAGGTAGGAGGGTGGACAAGTGTGACATTCCGCTTCTGATTTCTTCTTTCCCATAAAGTTAGAAAGCCTCTTTTCTTGTCAAAAGGAACTGCATGAACTGTAGTAATAGCTGAAGAAGTGTTTTCTGGGTTTCACTGAGATTGGTGAGCAGTGGAGTGGAATTTGCAAAGTGAACAACTCTTGCAGTCATATCTTGCTGCACCACTTTGTTGGTCTTCTTGAGTTCCAGCACCAACTTGCATTGGAATTTTGATGTTCCCTACCAATGACCATGTCCCACAACCCTTCACTAAGGGATGTGATAAATCCCTAATATTGTTGGATTAAAAAATGTTCTGGAGCACTTGACAAATGAATGTAGATCTAAGGCAAATCCTTTCCTATTGTGGTCTTGGTGGAGCAGAAGTCTTCTGTGCAGAGAAATAGATCAATTTGCCAGTGAGCAGTCATGTTGAGTTATTTTCCTACAACATATAAAAGCAATAGAGAAGAAATACTCTCATTTTAAAAGTTGGCTTGCCTTAAAATCAGACAGAAATACTTCTAAACTACTTGTGACTTGAACTCAAGACTTTGGCATATGACTTTAACATCTTAATATCTAACTGTACGTTTCTGGGAAATACAGTTTCTCAATTCTACTGTCCTATGATGCTATTCTACTACTTTGTTGCAGAAAAAAAGAGAAAGATGTGAATTTGTTATATCAGATTCAGATTTAGAGGCATGAAAGTGTGGTTTGCAATAGTGATTTCTGCTGTTTCATGTCTACTCAGATCTTTGTTGATGAGCTGGATGAATTCTTAATGTACCATCTATCTTGTCGACCTATTCTAATGCAAGTTTTCCCTCTATGTTTAATCTCTTAGGCACTTTAGTTAGCAGCAGAAAACAATATTGAATTCCTCCACAGTAGTCTCAAGAGCTTTGTGAATCCTCCAAAAGACCTTTAAAATTAGAAACTACCAGCAAACTTTATACACCAAAGATATGTAATACTCAATTTCTCAACAGTCTGAAATTAAATACCATTGCCCCACTTAATGCCATGACTTGGTAAGCTGGTTTCTAAGGGAGCTCAGGAAGCTGCAGCAACTTACTTCTAAGTGAAAGCTGCTTTGATGGATGCCATTTGGGATTTCAAATGGCCCTAAATGGAAAAATCCAAATCCACAGTAAAACTAAACAGAAAAGTCTCTGGGGATCATATATTTCAATGAGCCTCATGCACAAAGTTATTAAGAAAAATGTTATCAAATATGACACTGAAAAATCCAGAGAGTATTTCTACTGGTACCAAAAATTCTACAGTCCGAGACTACGCTGCTCTATATTTATACCTAATGGTTAATTAAATTACACAGTATTAGTTTAACTCATGGGGAAAAGATTTTCCTTTGGTACTAATCTTTGAATTAAATGCTGTGACTGCACCATAGTAAAGGCAAGATTACATCATTTATAACTATACATACACATACACATTTAGGCATATATAATTTTTACACTGTTATCACTGTGCTAGCTCAATAAGCTGTGCTAAACTACATCTTGTTTTGCAGATGGATACCAACTCTTGGTGCTGAAATATTGGCCACTGCAATTTAGCATATTATAAAGAAAAAAAAAAAAGATCAGAGTGTATACTCTCAAAAAAATGTTTGAAAACCTTCTAGTATTTATTTACACATTTGTAATGTTTTTTAAATGAGTTAAATGTCTCTGTGTTGATCTGAAAAGGTTTGCAGGTCAGGACATTAAATATGCAATCAGCCTGGAATGCACACCTCAGTTCAAATCCAGGTGTTTCCAGTATGTACATCCAAACCAGTTGTCTAGGCTACTGTTATAGTCAGTGAAGGAAAGAAACAGTTGTAGAACATGATTCATCTCATTGTAAAATAATTGTCTGAAGCCCATCATATGAATTGTATTATAAAACTGTCTATTTGTCTCCATTGACCTTAATGGGAGCTAAGGGTGAACAGCTCAAAAGGTAAGAGGTACCCTGTATAGGTGAAATTCATCTAACACATACAGCTTGTATATCTGATCTTATTAATTGGGTCTATATTGTCTGTAGCTGCAGAAAATAATGGACATCTTTACAAAAAAGCAAGTCACCTGCAACTGCAGGTTGCAGCCTTGGAAGCTTAGGTCTAGAAGAGGAAAAGTAACATAAGAAAGTGGTGAGTTACCTTACTGCCAGTCCTGTTTGCATACTTTGGCTCTTATGCAACTGGTGCCTGGATCTGATACTGACAGAACTATCAAAGCTTTTGAAGTGCAACTCAGATAAGCTCAAGAAGCTGGATGGTTGAAAGCAGGTAACCAAAAGCCTTGTTATTTGTCATTAGTTAAGATTTTCTCTGATTAGATCAATTTCCCAGCTGCAGAGATATGAATAGCTAATAAAATACTTGTCTTTGCAGGTTATCAGCTATGTTTTCTGAAAGTGTCACAGATTTCCAAGTGCATCCAATGTAGTAGTCTTCATTATGAAGACTTCCTCTGTTTGGTTGCAGTTTTAAAACATAGTTTCCTGACTGATGCGTTGATGAAGAATCTATTTCCATATCTGTAAGTCCCTTCATGAATGAAGGGAGTCAGGAGCCTGAACCCATGGCAGTCACTGGCAAGTTATAAGAACCTGAGACAACTAGGTGTATTGCAGGAAAATGGCAAAATAAAATACCTGCCTCGAGAGTTGATACCTCAGGTGAAATCTTTCGCATACAGCACTGGACTGAATCCAGCCATGTATTATCTCTGTTAAGAAGGTCATCAGCTTCCCAGTAGCTGTGGATTATGACTCCAAGCAGCATTAGATTTTCCAGACACTATAGGTTTGATTCAGTTTCCTAGACATAATTGTCCAAGTCTCTGGTTATCAAAAACACTGAAATGGGACTGTCAGTGGTGCCTCTGTCCTTCTGTAACAGTAGCTGGAGTGCTGGGCAAGGTATCTTCAGGCATCTCAAATGGCACAGCATACCTACATGTAGACAGCTGACTTGAGTCATTAGAGGAAAACATGCAAGTCTTCCCAGAAACACCTGCATCATTCCCCAATGTCAAATACATCTAGAATAATTTATCCTCTTTGCTTCTGCTATTCCCACCTCTTGTTTCTAGCTCCTCTTTCTGGATAAAGTGTTGCTTGAGTCCTGCACTCATGTTCCTCCCTGAAATCCTATAAATTCTCCCAGACTAAAACCTTCAATGGGATCATGAGTTAGGAAGGAAATAACTTTTTTAGGTCTTTTTTTTTGCCTTCAGCTTAGTAGAGCTGATCCATCATCTCTGTTCAGTGTAAGGGTGAACTGAGTAAAAGAGGTCAAGAGGCACATATTCTGTGGATTATCTCAGATCAAGAGACTCTCTGGATAGGCTTGTGTAACTTTGATGACATTAACACAATTACCCTGGTATAAAAAATCAGAATCAGATGAGCAGATAATTACGGGCAGAAAATTGGATTACATGGATTTGTTTGAGCTGTGGTCATAATGAACATAACTGTGTGATACGAGTTTAAAAAAAATAAAATAAAATAACCTGGACAAGATGAATTGAGATGGGCCACAGATGTCTACAGACAAAATAGTTTGGAATGAACATTTGCCCAGATCTCACACTTCAGAGAACTTGCAGCTTCTTTGCGGAGCCCTCAAAATCACTGTGCCATGAACCTATGAACTCTCTCAGTTCAGCCAGGGCAGAAACAAAAGAACATCTTTGAATGAAATAAAAATATATGTTGGGTTAGACTGTATTTGCCTAAATCTTACTCAGCTTCCAGCACTCCTTCTCCCAGAGTGGTAAACACCACACAAGTTGCAGTCCCAGCAGTCACATTTGCCCTTTGAGATACAGGGGCAGAATCGAAAACCCTTTCCTACTGCAGCTAATGCCACTTTAACAGGGTATATAAGTTCTCATTGCACTCAGCAAAATAAGCAGAAGAATAGCAGCAGCAAAGCTAACACCTTTATTTGGTGACATAAGTCACCTTTAGGATGCCATGGACCATAATAATGGTGTCTTCTCTGGCTGTGACAGGACCGCAGGTACAGCTCACATGTAGACAACATCATCATAGCTACTTAAAGTTAGGGACTCAACCCAGTTGTCTAAACAGAGGTATTAAGGGCCAGTTGAGCACAACCAGAATGTCCTGCCAGGTCTCTGGTTGCTACTCTGAAAGGGAGCAGGTACCCTCTTGTCTCAGGTCATGTCCGGCAGGTCCATATTCATGTCCTGTGGAATCTCAGCCAATACCCGATTCTTAAATACCTGAATTAAACCTTGTGTGTAGGAATTCAAAACTGACACCATCCCATTTCCTTCAAGGCATGCAACTTCTGCACCTAGCTGCTGAAGTAACCAAACTGGACTGACTATATATCTCTTTATTTCTACCAGAAGAACATGGGAGTTAAACCACAGGTTTAGGTTTTTTTGTCTCATCTAATCATCTCTTCTTGAAAATGGTTAGTGTCACCCATTGTTGAAATCTGTACTTGATTCATTTCCACTAACTGAGAGAACAATGATGGAGATATCTCCATCTGGACGGGTCACCTATCCTCTTTTCTGAGTCAGTGGAGACAAACAGATATTGTACACACCTCATTTCATCCTAAACTGACCATTCAGAACAGGTTGCACCTGGGAATTGTTTCCTTCCATTGACTTTAAAGGCAAACTCAGAGGTAGGTACCATTTCATCTGTATGTTCATTTTGTATTTCAGTGCATGACAATAATATAAGATAATCCACTTTCTAGCATGACCAGGTGAATAAAGCAGGGTTACCGCCTCCAACCAACCTCTTCAACCAGTTCCTCTGGATCTGTGAGGTTATTTCCACAGTCTTCTTCATACAATGGGGCCTCCAGGCAGGCATTTCCACCTTTTATCCCATAACAAGTTGCTAAAATAACTTGTTTAACAAGTCTGTTCCCAAAACTGCTTTGATCTGTCTGCATTTTCCTCTGTACTGTTTACATGGAGGTAATCAGAGGTAACCAGCTTGTAAGGAGGTAATCATATTGCTTTCATTCTTTTCCTAAGCCTGCAGCAGATCAATGTATTAACACTTTGTGACAGCAATTGTGGAACTACTTCTAATCCACCATTAACTCTCCTGCTGGCCTCTTAGCAGTATTGCTCATAGTTTTCAAAGGAGGCTATTGAAGCTAAAATTACTGTTGCTTTCAGAATTGGTTGCCTAAATCTGGACAGGTACATCATAGAAGACCATCTGTTTGTCACAGGATGAAAAGGAACAGTGGGGTGAACATACTAAAACATAATCCCCCACACCCAATACAAAAGCAAACAAAACACACAAACATACAAAAACAACAAAACCCACCTACAACCAAACAAACAACAAATGAAAAAACATGCACACATGCAGCAGAAGCACATTGCTAGATGGAGAGGAGGTCTCCTGACTAGACCTCTAGCTCTCAAAAATCGGTGGAGCCATCCTGATGCCAGATTACACTATATGAAACGTTGGCTTTACATACTCATTTGGATGTAAAGCCAAAAGAAAACTTTCCATTTAAAAATAACAGCTTTTGTAAACACACTTTTCTAGAGATGGCTATTTTATTGTCTGACTGATGCACTGAGGGGAACACAATTCTAAGTTTTCCTGTAGGCTACATTTTTATTTTGCAGCCAGATGTCACAATAAAATTGCATAAGCAGAAACGATACAGATAAGATGCCAAAGTGAGAAAAAATAATCAGCTCAGGAAGAAGGAAAACACATTTCAGACTCCAAAAGATCAGCAGAAACTCTTCTATTTCCATTACTAAAATAGATGACATTCTTAATGTAAAGGCCTCACTGATATGCTCTATAATATTATATTGTCCTGCATACAATCATTTTGTGAGAAAGCTCCATTATAAATATTTGCTTGCTAAATCTTTCCTACTATAACCCTATAATGCCTGAAATCTATTTGCAATCTAGTAAGCCTTTGGTTAGCACTTTGATGCATTTTGAGGAAAAGTACCATAAGAGTTGTTCGTTCTCCATCCTATTTGACGAGGTGAACACCTAAAAATCACCCTTATTTTGGGGAAGAAAAAGAAAAGGGGGGGGGGGGTGACCAGAGGGAGCTGAATTACTGAAATTCATGAGAACTGCTAGAACCACAGCACTAGGAATGTTGAGCATTTTTGCCTTACTGTATGATGTTTAAATCAGTTAACTCCTAAAAATGAGACTGTAGTACTATGATATTTATTAGTCTAATCTTTTTACTTGGATTTTTAGTCAAGTATTCTGTGAAGGTATTAACACTATAACTATTGAAAAGTGGGAAAAGTGAGCATGTAAATAAGAAATCATTTGCCCAAAACTGGACAGCATCAGAAGCAGACAACAGGTCTACTGAGGACCAGCATTCAGATTACCAGGAAAGATGTGCTGCTTACAAGAGCTGCCAAGAGCTACAGGGGAAGCAAAGAAGGATATGAGCCGCAAACTGAAAACTGCTTCTGATGATGGAATTTGATGAACAATTTTGGCTGAAAGGTGTTGTCACTTGAGTCCTTTTCAAAGCAAACATGATGGCACCTATATTCTTGTAATCCAGCAGTGATGTGGTAGACCTGGATTCAGTTATGTTGACCTGCAGGGATTTGAAATCCCATTCAACCTCTCTTAACAGAAAGGCTGACAAGTAAAACAGGGAAAGGGTGCTGCTCTTTCCTCTTAGAGCCATACCACGCCTGTGAACTTTAAATTTGTTCAAGGATAGCAAATGCAAAAATGACACAGGTTGCTAAGCAGGTTGCCCCAAGACATGGGTTTCAAGTCACCATGCAAAACAAGTGTGGTACGTCAGCAATATTGTATGTCCCTACCAGGCAAAGCAAGATGGTGGAAAAGCCTGTGAAAGGCAGTTCCTGATGAACAAACTGTCACTCGTCCCCACTGTCCCCTCCAGAGTCACTGACCTTAAGGCAATGTATCCACCTCTTCTCCAAGTAATGTTTGAATATTTCATACAAAGCGGAGAGATGCAAGGAGAAGAGATTGAAAAAGCAGATGCAGAACACTACCGAGCATTTACATGCTCCCAAGCAGAGAGGGGCAGTGAGCTACCTCTCCAGCACCTGAGAGTATTCACACTAGCTGTTCCCTTCCCCAGTTTATGAAGGATGCATCAGTCTAGCAGGATGCTTTCCTATGGTTATAAATAAGCAAAAAAACAAACAAACAAACAAAAAACAACAACAACAAATTTTGAATTAAGCATTTTTGGCAATTCATAAGAATATTGAGTTGGGTTCCTCACAATCCTCTTATTTTTTGGCTATGAAAGAAATACCAAATTACTCCCTTCTTTGGTTCAGCTGAACCAGATGTTTATATTTTATTTAGTTTTGAGGGTGGACAAGTGATCAGCCACCAAACAGTTGCTCCCCTATTCTGTGTGGGCAGTTCCAACAGGCACCTGGCATAAGTTTATAAACCAAAACAGTGGAGGCAGGTTATAGCAAACTCTGCATAAAAACCTGCTCTGGAAGAGAAGGCGCACATTCCACTCAATAAAAGAATAATAAAGTGTCAGGTAGAAAATAAATATTGAAACTAATTTTCCACCAGGGAAATCTCTTTGCAGTAACTAATTTAGATGGAGAATAAAACAAAAAGGCACTATATCTCAACCTAGGCAATAACCTGTCACTGAGAACTATGCACTTCTTGTCTTTGCTCAGACCTGATGCCTGCATGGGAAGAAAAGGTGGCAATTGCCTTGCAGTTTCCCCTTCTAAATCAAGTCAAATAAACAATGCACAGAAGGAGTTTCTTGCAAAATAATAGCTGTGCATTATGGTCCCTTGGAGTTTCTTGAACAGCAGGGACAAGCAGTCAACACAATTTTTTTCCTCTCAATGCCATGAATAAGTGCATGAGATATTACAGGTGAAGAGACTGCTTTGGTATTCAGTCAAGAAATTAGTATGCTCTCGTGGTGAAGGCAGAGCCTTTCAGTTGGTGGTGGTGGTTTTCTTGTTTAAATTTGTCTCAAGATTAAAACCAGGGCTGGATGAACAATACAGAAGGGATGACAAAATGTTACCATGCTGGGTGCCTGTGGTGGTATCGGCTGGAGAGCACAAGACAAGTGAAGTTTGACCCTGGAGGAAGAAGGAACAAAGTGGTGGCCAGGACCCATGCAGGCTATCCCTGCTGTGGTGAAGTGTGACACTTATCCATCCTGGTTTCACCTGGTGCACCCTCACAGTGGGAAGCTCACAATGTGTCATTGCCTCTTCCCTGTAAAAAGGTTCATCCTGCAGCTGTAGGTTGGTATTGCAGCCTTTCCCTGGAAAACCACATATTACACCTGTGTGATCTGCTTGGAGAGCCATGCACGCACCATGGGAAAGTCGTGCCTCCTTTTTTTTTTAGTTTATTTTTTTGCCTCTGTTCCCCTGGAATCAAAATGGGGAGAGTGTCACAGTGCCTTTTCAGCGAACAATAGGAAGCACTAAAAGGAAAAAAAGAAAAAAAAAAAAAGCCACCTAGGATCACTGTTCCTGCCTGCTGAAAGGACACATCTGAGTTCCGCCCACTATGGAACAAATTTGTCCCCATCCCTGACTGCATGGAATAGAGGATCAAGACCTTGTTGCAGCCTTTCCCCTGATGGCACATGTCAATGTGCAGCATCCAACAGACCAGGGTAATTAATCCAAATTAGAGCAGGATAAATCACTCAATTGAAAAGGCCACATCTCCCTAGTGTTGCTAAAGGAGTCCAAATACCCCTATCTAGAATGAAAAACCCTGTCCACTCCCAACTTCCTGAAGTCTAAGAGGACGTGTGACAGAAGCAGTTGTCATGACTCTGGCCTATACATGGAATGCACGACTCCATCTCATGTTTGTGTTGCTCTAGCATCTCATCAGTATCTCATCTTACAGTTCCCCAGGATAAGGAAACTTGTCTTCCTGATGTACCTGTAAAGCATCATGTAATTTTATGCGAGTGATGCATTAAAATAAATAACTGTGTGTTATTGTGTCTGAGGGCCTCAAGCCCAGAAAATAAATTGCCCATCTCATTTTACAGCTTTACCATTGGCACCTTGAAGAAGTAGCTCATTAACAAGTGAAGAAGGATGCAGGAGGGGGCGAAATCCAATTTCTAGCTTGCAGTATTTTGCCAAATACATTGATAACAATTTCTGCTATTAGTCTCTGTCAGAAATGCCAGTCATTACTGAAATGGTGCGGCCAGAGGGCAGCCTGCATCACAGCTCATTGTAGAGTCTGAAACACTTGAATAAACATTATAAAGCACAGCAAAACCATTTGCATTTGAAAGTTAGAGTAATTAAAGTAGTACTTGGCTGTGTTGGCAACAGACAGTGATGCTGGAAAGAAAAGCTCACCTTCTCCTGACCGGCTCCTAGCTACATCAGCGTGTTGTGGCTGCTGTCCCAGGCTGCATCTACACAGGCTTTGGTAGGATGGCTGAGCATGCATCTGAGTATCTGACCCAGGGGTCCTCCATCAAATCACATCCACACAAGGCCACCTCAGAGCATGCTGCTAGGATCCATGATCAGCACTGGGGTGGGAATTCAACAAGCATTTGTCCCCTTTCCACAATCCCTTTCCTTATGCCAGCTGCACGTCATGCAGGAGGGCTGGGCTCTGCTGTACACCACCCTGTCCGTGATCAGGAGGTCAGGACTTGGATGTGAAGACAGAAGAGTGCGTGGGTGGTGAGAAGAGAGGCATCCATGGAGATGTCAGTCAAGATCAAATATCATGTGGCTCCAAAACACAGGAATTGTAACTGATCAGTGGCTGCCTGTGTGCTCCTGCCTCCATCAGAACCATGTTCCTGAGAAAAGAAGGTTCATAATGTCTTTGAATATATTTCTAGAATTTACAAGCCAATGATGTCTGTGTGTGTGTGTGTGTGTGATCTAAAAATCAATGCCCTGGAGTTCACATTCCCCAGGGATTTCCATAGGAATTAGGTAATGACGGGCCATTGTGAACCTGGGCTTACCGCTGTCCTTCCTGTGCACAAAGGTACCCAGCAGCTATAAGGTCCAGGGAACCTGGGACCTGCTGTCTCTACGACTGACTCTCATCTGTATAAGCAAAATAACAATTCATCTTTTGGACATACTGCAAAAATTTGTTAATGTTTGGGGAGTGTTTTAATGATGTAAATTGTGGCAAAAATGCTAAGTACTATTATTGTTCCAATTTGTCTTCCACTCAAATATAAAGGGGGAGTGTGCAGCTACTTCCCCAGTGTCTCCCAAGGGTGTTTCTAAAGCAATTATGTTGGCTGACACTGTCAAGCTTCAGAAAATGGAAACGATTCAGAGGCTGGCCAATCAGCCCCTTTACCAGCAGACGAATCTAATGACTTCAAAGCTATTCATTAAGCCACACTATGAATTGATTACATAAATTAGCATGCCGCTGACAAGGCAGGGAAGGGAGGAGAAAAAGAGAAGAGGAGGCTGACATAACACATCCCTCATTTGGCAAAGACAGTGGTTATTAGAAGCCCAGAGCTAATGAAAGAGACAGGTCCATTAGACACGTGCCACCGTAAGGGATGGATTGCTCCCCCCGAAAGGACCTCTCTCTTGTTATTGGAGGATTGTATTTGTTCTAGCCTGTTGATCTAGGGGTAGGTCTGTCATGTTTAACGAGAAAGTATAGCTTGTAGAGAGTGGGAAGAAAGATGATAAACTTGCTTCAAAGCCGTTATTGAAAGGTTGGTCTCACTGTTAAAAGGGGAAACGTGAAGAGGATTTTCCATCTGAAGTATCCATATTTCAGAGAGTTACAGGCAGAACTATTGGGGAAATAAGAAATTTTTCAATGAAACTTTGAACAAAATCTGACAGGTGCTCTTGAACACGCTGCCTTGGATGAAAACTGCCTGTCTGAGACTACCACAACGCTAAGTCTCTTTACAAGCTCCCTTGAGCCTAGCAAATCTCTATCAGAGCTAAATGGATCAGATCCTCTCCCTGAAAACCTCATCAGAGCTCAGCTCCTCGCCATAGCTGCAGTCAGACCCCGTCTGTCTATGCTGTCTGGAGCTTGCCTTCCCCTCTGCAATAACTGGTGTGTTGGCCCTACCTCCAGTCCCAGCCAACTGTAAAATTGCTTCACACGTGTATGGAGCCTCTTCAATCTCAGGTGGGTCAGTCCTGAGCTGCCAGCATCATCTCTCCATGCAACACAAGCCTTATTTCACAGCGTGACTTCTTTCTGTGCTACCTGGAAGAGGAATTGAGTAAAATGGTATGATTTCAACATTGTCTACATGCAACATTAATTCCTCATTCAGGACTCTCTGGACAGTCCTGCCAGTGCCTCCCTGTCTAGTTTAGCCCAGAGTATACCAGTGTAGCTCCAAGAACAGACAAACCCCTTGTCTCTGTGGGTTACAAGGTTTTCCACCAGAAGGAGCTGCCTCTGGCTCTGAATTAAGGGAAGATGGGCTGGGTCATCTTCCAGTGTTTGTCTGCATTGAAGCACAGTTTGAGTAATCTCTAATTAAAGGGGCATAAGTGTGATGTTCAGTCCTTTAGACCCTTAAGTATATGCTTAGATTAAGCAAACACTGAAGTGCTCTTCTTAATCAGGAGCCCAAGCAAGTTCAGGCTCAGTTCTCAGCTGTATTTGGAAATTGCTGCAATCCATTATTCAAAGTGCAACTTGGGCACTGAAACCAAACAAAACCTCTTGGAAAAGGAAGCTGTTAAACAAAAGGCACACTTCATTCAGTCACGTTTTAGAGACAGCTGCCTGCTTGGCGAGTTTGCTGCTGCTGTTTGTCTAGCAAAGGTTTGCACACTGCAGGAAGATAACACCGTTGTCTTTTTATGACTGACATTAATTAACAAAATATTTTGCACTCTTTAAAGAAGGAATTATCTTTTACTCTGCAGTTCTGTTACCAAAGGGGAAAGAATCCTGAATCTGATATCAGTTCAGATTTCTTCCAAATTTGCAAGAAAACATGTTTTGATTTAAAAAGGAAACCAGTCACAAGCTGGTGAGCATGGCTCAGGGAACAGAATTCCCCCCTGCTTCAGATGGCTTGCTGGTTTCTGCTGGAGAAAAAGCTGGGTTTGATGGATCACCAAGAAAATCCATCATGGCAAATGAATGCTGATGGCAGCTGCACAAATTTAGGCCAACTGACTTTTCATGTTTCAATAAGAATTTTCAATAAGATAAGCATGATCAGAAACTACCAGAGCATCATTAAATTTTGGATATTTGATAAAGCAGCTTTGTGCAACAACTGAACTTCAGAGAGGATTTTTTCATCCTTCACCGTTAAAGTAATTTGGTGGATTTGTTATTAACCAAGAAATAAACAACCCGGATGGAGTATCTTGCTAACTCCAGCTACCTAGGGATTACACAGAGCCGACTGTATTATGCAGTTGTTCCTTTGCATATTTCATTGACTCAGGAGGAAATATTAACATTTGTGATTTCCACATAGCCAGATTATCATGCACTCTTTGATGACTGTTCTCTCTTCTTTTTATGATTTATCAATTTCCACACAATTTAAAAAGACAATTGACTGTCTTAATACCAGAAAAATCTCAGAGGGTATTTTTTTTTTTTAGCTCAACACAGGAAAGGCTATTTTTATGGTTAGAAACCTGTCATTACCATTCATTGAGCACCTTCCCTTCCCATTGCAGATAAACACTGAGCTTAACAGTTTTTAGCCTTGAAAAAGTAAATAAAATTTCAAATCTGCTCCCAGGAAGTCTTTGGTAAATATCATGTCACCATGGAGTGCCACATTAATACAGAGTGTGAAATACAAGTGTGAAGTCTATGATAAATCTATACCCTGTGCTTTTATATGTCATAATATTTAGTTATTCACATCTATGGAACTCACAGGATTTTTGAAGTGCAGTAAGCAGTACTTTGCACATTTTACAGACAGGGAGATGGAAACATGTATGAAAATATACAGTGGCTGGCAGAAAGTAAGGCAGCTCCTGCAGTACAGCTCAGATCTGCTGTCCTCCCATCCTATGTACAGTCCAATGCCTCCAGATTTGATTAAAATGGGAAAAAATTAACAAGGTCTGGATGAGGTAAAAAGCTTGATAAGAGGAGATACAAACCTTGTCATGAGAAACACGTGAATATTTTTCCACAATAATTAATGGTGGGAATTTAAAGTGGATTTGTCAGTTCCTTTTTCAAGCTTTGGTGTTCATATTTGCTCCAAATGAAGTGTCCTGATGGATGTCCTGAAGCGCCTATTATGGTGGCTTTTGCCCATTCACCATCACCTTCCAACTCACTACAAGCTTGAAATTGCAGGGTGTGCTTTTGAGGGGCAACAAAACCAATCACTTTTGTTATCTACTGCATAAGGTGCAGAGGCTTTCTGCAGATCAGAAATGATCCCAGGTACCTGAAAAAGCCACTTTTCTCATAGCCTGGGAGCAGGTGTCTAGGAGGGCTGTAGCAGAAATGGGTCTTGAGCCACACTTCTTGAGTCGTGTCCTAGTGCTGCCACGAAAAGACTTTTCTTTGAAGAAAACCATGAGCTGTGCACTCCTGGAGGACAAATGTCCATCTCACAGGAGAAGCAGGGCAGATAAGAGACAAAGCAATAGCAAAATACTCACCATATTTTGGAAACCATTTAAGTCTTCACAGTGATTCTTCTGGAATGGTTGAAACTTGGTAGGGATATGGGCTCCAAATATCTTTTTGGAAAAAAAAAAGACAGTAGAGAACTTCCCCCTTTCCTGCTACAGAGAAAATAATAATAATAATAATAGTAATAATAATTAAAAAAAAAAAAAAACATGTTACAGAGCCAGAGAACAACACACCCATTCAAGCTCTTCTAAGCTTTCATGGGTTCCTAATAAAAGCTTTGCAGATAGGGGAGACAGTAATTAACAATTACTCCTTGTTCTTGCTTCCTCCTGGAAAAGAGAGAGAATTAAAGTCTCTTATCCTGTCCCTGCCCCCTCCCCTCTCTATCTTGGGAATTACATTGTCAGGGTATTATTTCATTTAGCTAACTATCTGCCTTTACTTGCAGTAAATAGTTACTGCCTTAGGGACAGGTATCTAGAAATGCCTGGAGATACAATTGGGTACTTCCTTCTGAAAACTCACAAGGTGCTTTTCTGCATAATATAAGTGTGTAAATAGTTGGTCTTGATGTATGAGATAAGGAAGAATGAGGAAACTGGGGCTCAGTAATGGATTAAGTCATGCCATAGGGAAAGCAGATGATGAGTGTGGACAAAGGGGTATTGGTGGTAAGGGAAGGAGTGGATTCAGTTTGTGTACGATACCCAGGGAACCAGGGTTGCCTGTCAAGCTTAAGTCCATCCAGTCTTTCACAGGTGGAGCTCCCCGGTACGTGTCTGGAATGCGGATCTGTTCTTCAAGCTGCTTACCCGTGTTAGAGCAATGTGGTACTCTGGGAGATGAACTCTGCCTTGCAGGAAGGCTTCTGAGGTTGGTTGAGCACTCCCCTAAAAGAGCATTTATCTGAGCAGCTCCTGCTGTGGATGTGGGACACGTCTGCCTGTGAATCTTGATCATATAGACATAAGCTAATAAAACAAATTATGGAGCTTAACATAAGGAGTCTGAGGAACTGAATGGCTAAAAAGAGCAACAGAATCCTGATGGGAGAATAGAGGAAGTCTGTTTCTGCTAGGCGTAAATCTGTGATGCAGACAGAGAAGTTAACAGCTGTCCAAAAATGAGCTGAATGGAGAAGAGAGAGTTATACATATGGGATATAAGGAGAAGGATTAAGATAATGTGGCGTGTCTGGCAAAGAACCAATTTGACCTGAAATCCTTTTGGACTGGATGGTAGGACAAGGTCTCTGGAGGTGGTGCAGAGACTGTGATGAATCTCCCTGTCTGGACTTGTATGTGGGCAGGAGCTCTTGTCAAAGCAAAAAATACCCCCAGGGATGGTAATAACATGGGAGACTTAAACATCCTAGTTGCAGACTGGGAGACAAAATGCTACTTTTCAGAGCTGTTCCACCGTATCTTTCCCCAGTCACCTGGGGAAAAAGTGATGGGGCTGTCTATGAATGGATAGCAAATTTTAGAAAAGCGTGAATTAAAACCAAGTCTGGATTCAACAGAAGTGTACATCAAAACTGGTCTGAAATTAAGATTCTTGATTTTCAAAGGGCCCAAGGTTGGACAGTTACATGAAAACTACTTGGAATGGGAATGGGAATGGGAAGTGGGGAGGGGGGAAAGAAAGAACATTAGGACTCCAGAGTCAACTAAATCAATTTTTATCCCCAGAGCAAATTTGTGGTGAGATTTCTGACTTCGGCTTTCCAAAATTTAAATACATTGATTAAGTTAGTTGTCCTCTGGAGATGTCTATCTCTCTTTGTTACAGAAGACAATTGATCCTGTCCTAGGTAAATGTCTTAAATAGTTGGGATAAACTGCCCTCTGGAGGTGCTTGCCTCCTTACTTGGCTAGAGAAGGAATTTAGATGTGCATATTCCTGAAAAGCTAAAATTAAGTGATGTTGATAGACCATGGTGGGAGGAAACTAGGAACCCGCAAAGAATGCCTCAGGTGAGAGAAACCTAAACCAACCCAATCAGTCGTATGAGTTGCTTAGATCTCAGAAACATC
Source organism: Anseranas semipalmata (assembly GCA_013399115.1). Classification (NCBI taxonomy): domain Eukaryota; kingdom Metazoa; phylum Chordata; class Aves; order Anseriformes; family Anseranatidae; genus Anseranas; species Anseranas semipalmata. The sequence goes on along the minus strand of VXAA01006207.1, from coordinate 437,527 downwards.
TTTGTATGGCTCTGCACACAAATTCATTTAAAAAAAGCTCAACTTTTCAACACATCACCTTAATTTGTTTTCTTGATATTGCTTCTGTATGTCTTTGAGGCATTGCACTGTGTCATGGGGATGTGCTCATGAGAGTCACTTTGGTGTATTTCAAATATGTATTGAAATTCTAGGTACAGCAACTACATACAGGATGGAGCTGTTTTGGAGCTGATCTGTTGGCCCTTAGCTCATCTTACGGATGTTCAATTGTGTGATGCAACGTGAGCTGTGTGAGAGTGTTTCTCCTGCTCTGCAAGAGGTATAAGGAAGTGTCTGCCCTTGTCTCCAGGACTATGGCAACTACCACACCCAAAATCAGTGTAAATCCATGTGCAACTGGGCAAGATGATTCTGTCTTCCATTGACTTCCAGGTGCTTGTTCCTACCCATCCCAAATGCTGATGGAAGAGTTCACTCATCCAGGCAGATAGTTAGCCTGGAAAATGAGCCAGCTGAGAAATAAGATGGCTTTTTAATGTGTGTTAGTCTTTAGCCAGATGAATTTTCAAACTGCCAAAATACTGATGCCAGCACAAGTGAGAAAGCAGAAATGGCACAGAGAGAGAATGGCACCACTCATTTCAGCAGAAAGTGTGCTAACAATAAGGTGACAGTGTAAACTTGGCTTATGGGTTAAGTAAGTTTAATTGCCCCATGTTTACTATGGACCATAAGCCTTATGAGAAGTAGATAATACATCAAAATTCATATAAAGCTGCTCTACTACAGCTCCTTCACATTTCTATGCTCAGAAACTACCACTTTGTTTATATTGAGCACAGACTGGGTGACTCAGGAAGAGATATTGTTGAATAATACTGTGTGTCTCACTAATACTGATCTGTGAATGTAAGAGATATTCTGTAATTAACCTTTTAGAAACAGGTAATTAATACTCCAAAGACTATAATTTATATAGCTTTTGTCAACTTTGTCATCCAGATCAGAAGATAAAAGATAGGGGTTGCAAGGATCTGGGAAGAAAACAGCCCACAAATATTCACTGCAAGCTCAGTAGTGAGAAAACTGACATTAAACTGCTCATCAGTCTTAGGGAAGCTGCCTGGGCTGGTGTGGTTATCACCCCATGCATTCCTCCAGAGACACAACAAAGGAGATGTGGACCTTGGTTATCTCATTAAGGTTAATGGAAGTCTACTTGTGAGTGTTTATGTCTGTGTCTATGGTTGCATCTGGTAGAGTCAGTGGAGTTGTGCATGCAGATATCTACATGGACTTGAAGCAGTTGCCTCAACACAGGTGTCTACCACTATCTGAGACCCTAAAATGCCACCTCTAGCTGCTGCTTCAAGAGGCTGTGGCTTTCCCCTGGATCAGTCATCCCATTCATGTCTTGGACACCCTGGGGTGATCATTAGCTCCAGCCTTGTCTGCAATCAGATGAGATGCCCTCTGCCTAAGCACCTGAAAATTAAATACCACTCATCCTAGTGCTGCCCTGTCCTGTCCTTAGTGGCTGCAGGCCTCAGCCTGCAGGTTGCCTGATTGACCCAGACTTGCCTGTTCTCGGCTCATGTAAAACAATTCTGATCTGACTCCCCGCAGAAGTCAGAAAGGATGATATTTCTCAAGAAAATGTGTGATGTTGGATTCTTGAGCCCCTTTCTCTTAATCCCATTAACCAGACTTCCACTTGCCTGTTCTTTTCTGATCCTAGTCACATCTTAAATCCAGGGCGGTCATCACCTTGTGCAGTAACTGAGGGGTACTATGAAGCTGCAGGCTGATATGTCCTGGTCACACCCCAGGATTTTCATTAGTATTGGGTATGCTGTGTAAGACAGTGTCTAGGAAATGGTTTATGACCTTTTCTTTCCAGCTCTGTATCCTCTGAAATGCCACCAAATTTCATCATTATTTCAAACATTAAGTTGCCTCTCTCTTACCTTCTAAGAATTCAGCAAAGTATCCACTGGATTATCCAAACAAAACCTGTCTTCACATGCCTGTCAATAATGCTAACATATGAAAAAATGCAGTGAAAGCTTCTTTGTCTCACATCTCTAATGCTCTATCAGTAAAAATTAAAGATAGATTTGTCTGAAATAAGTTACAATTTAGAATGTCTTTTCCCATTCTACATTAAGGGACTCATCTTCAAAGCAATCTGCACAAATCCCATTAACAGCAATAACAGATTTCATGTGAGTAACTCCCCAAACACCACTTTGAACATTAAGCCCTTTACTTAATTCAATATCAGATAAAAAACGATCTAAGAAAATGCAAAGACTTGATATTCTGCTTTGTGTTTCACTATGGACTGGAGAATCTCACACAGAGACACGCACACACACATAGACACTGCAGCTTAACAATTGTAAATGGAAACAGAAAGCTGTTTCTTATTAAAGGAATTAAAGAAAAGAAGAAGAAAAAAAGGAAAGAAAAAAAAAAAAAAAGCTCCCCCAAAACAGATCTAAGATGCCCATGCAATAGCAACTCCATTCCCAGGAGAGACATAAAACTTTGAAACATGTTTCTAAACATGCCGTATTGGGTTTCAGAGGAATCACAGCAGAAAACAGTATCCCCTAACATTGGGTGCATCATTCAGCAGATTGCAGTTAAATTTCCAGCCTCTTCCCCACTTTCCATGCCTCTCCTTCCCCTCCTATTGCCCATCCCATCCAACACTAGGCAGCCTGGCTGGCTCCCAGCTCCCTCTAAAGTCAAAGGAAAGACTGCCTTCTGTAAATATGGACCAGATACCTCCAGCACATGCATCCCAGGGTTTGGTCATTGATGCATCTTCATCTCTTGGTGAGGACCTTCTTTGAGACCTGAGATCTTTGGGCATGACCTTTTCTTCCACCTACCTCATTGCCAATAAATATTTGGGTCTGGGCCAGTCCCTTTCTGCCCTGCCCTCCCACAGCCACACTGACCTCTTACAAAAATTCAGATTTCACGTGGAACTGACATGACCAAGGTACCATCCCCTCTGCCCTCTTAGGGACACAGTGTTCCTAGCCACCTGAAGGGGAGGGAAGGTCTTCTATTGGCTTTTGAGGTGCATTGGAGACCCTTGAGCTGGGGGAATGGGGGGAAAGTATTCCCTGTTTTGCACCTCCATGCTATTTGATATGCAGGAACATCCTTGGCTGCCTCAGTTGTTAATCTGCTGAGAGAAGACAACATGACTTTCCAAATGGAAAGGGGCATACACATTTATTCCAGGTGCTCAGGTGGAAGATACAGTTATTATTTTATTACTTGTAATAACATAGGCTAAAAAATGAAGTCAAGATCTATGGCACCAGCTGTTGTAGATACTGAGCAAGCACAAAACAAAATGAGGGCTTTTCCCAAATGACATGATAGCCTAAGACCAATTCAGCTTAAAGTAGGTCCTTTGAGGGATTTATACTAGAGACAGAACAATCCTCTGATGGTGTCCATGGTCCCAACTCTTCTCTCCTTTTGTGCTTGTCTCTATTCTCTTCCTAACAGAGCATCAAAACAAGGTGCAAAATGTCTGGCACTCATGAGCAGGGCATTGAGTGATTGTAGTTGTGGCTGTGCTGTGCTCAAACCCTCCTCCAGCTGTGGAGGCTGTGAAGTAGAAAGCTGCACTGGTAAAATGCAACTAAGGCCAACAATAAGTCCAGGAGCTCTGCAGGGCTCACAGATTTCCTGTGAAAACTCAGGTTTAAAGATTAACAGTTCAGACATTCGAGGGTCATTCCAACTATCAACTAAAATGTAACTTTTGCATTCAACCTGAGAGTGATGATTGCATTTTGATGTGATCTCCCCCAGCACACTCTTCCCTAGAGATATGTGTGATCTCACCCTACACCAGTGGAAACAAGATTCCTGACTCCTGCAAAGTCTCCAGGTCTCAGTGACAAGTCCATGAAAGTGATAGTAACACTTTCACCCCCCTGAGAAGGTCCTCACCTATTGCTAGGTCTCATTATGAGAGCCTGCAAATTGCCTTGGCAGGGAATATCTCCCGAGTGCTCTGTGTGTGTGTGTGTGTGCAGGTGTCTGAGGGAGGTTTATGGAGACAGGTTGTACATTCTATACATGCAACTGATACACATGGAAAGATCCAGTGGGGCTTTCTGACATGTGGACGTATTTCACCTCTGAAATAGCAGCAGCAAACCTCAGACTAAGCACACACAAACAGTAGTTGCTCTGGGTTTAACTTAGCTGGAAAATTTCACAGAAATGGGTGGCTGCTTTGTGGGTAATGTCAGCAATAGGACCAGAATGAGGTCTTTCACCCTTGTCTGAGGGAAGTTGTACATAAGAGAGCAATCTGCACCTAAAACAACAGGACTGTAACCTGCTATCTACAATAACCCTAGTAAAGCTGTTACGTTTATCATTTTCGTATGTGAGCAAGAGCCATATGTACACTCAGAGAGTGAAAAAAAATGGAATTTGGGGAAATCAATTCAAATGGTGCCTACACATTTTTACACACAAGAAAGCTTCACTTCCTCATAGGAGTAAAGTTAGGAAAATCATATGTGCCCTTATGTTTTGAGGTGAGTGGAGTCAAATTCACTGATGTTGGATTTGAACCTGTTTGCTTTCTTCTTTTCTTCTACTTCTCTCTCTTTTGCTGTGTGCAGACCCCACTTTAACATGAAAAACTTAAAGTGATTGTTATGCAGATTTTTTTAGGTTTACCTATGTTAACAAAAAGAGAACCTTAATTTACAAACTCTGTTTGGTGTGGTACCAATAGAAATAAAAGATTGCTGTTAATCCTTGGCTGAGTCAGGGGAGTGGTCGATATCTTCTTCTCCTGGGAATAAAGGGCCATTTCTTTGGCAATCCCACCCAGGATTATCAAGAGCTATCAGCTCTTTCAGGAGCTAAAGGCCCTTTCTAGCACTCTAGCTACTGGGAGTTGTCCACAGAATGAGACTGTATTGTCATGCCTGGCAGGAATGCATACTCGAGCATTCCCATCCCACGTCCATGACAGATATTGCAATCCCTAAGGTGGCATGGCAGAGTGTCCAGTTGATTCAGAAGCATTTGAGATTAACAATGGATCAAGCCCATCTACTCTTCTCCATTGCTTGCCCGGCCCACCTTTAGGCATGGCTGGGCAAACCCTACGGTATGCACCTCCCCTTGCAGCTTGACATCTGATCTTCTGCTTCAGCCAGCACAGCCACAAGCAGTGGGCCATTGAGTTGCCTGGGTGCAAGCTGGGAGCTCTGCATTACAAAGCTTTATTTCAGGAGATGACTTTTTGAGAGACGAGCACAGTGATGGCAGCAAGAGGTACTACCAGAGAGTTGCCTGCAGTACCATTGTCTGTTGCAGCCTCCAGATCATATGTTCTACCTCCCCAGCTAAGGACTCATGATGGAAATCATTATCACAGTTGCTTACTTGAAATGTAATCAATCTTAACTGTGATTTTTCTGCTTTTACTTTTATTAATTGCTACATTAATCTCTAGTCTTATTAAGTTTTGCAAAATGAGATGGCCATTCAATGGCAACAACAGCACAGTAGCTGTGCCTGGGAATATTACGCTTTATCATCCAAATGACATCACTTTTGTGGTTTTATTTTCATTATTGTCATTATTATTATTATTATCATTATTATTATTATTATTTGATGTTGTAGAAGTGCTGGGGAATCTTATGTTGCTGGAGGTCTTATTTTGACACCCATCCAGAGGTCAAGTTAAACAAATGCCAGATAGGAATAAGATTTGTCTAATTGGTCCTGCCTTGTGAAAGGGAAACAGTCAAGCTGACACCTCAAGGTGTCTTGCAGCACTATTTTCTCTAGTTTTAAGATTTTATGACTTATTAGAGAAGACAGTGTAATTACATTTTCAGCTGAGATGCAGTTATAAAATCAACTTATGGTAATTGAGTATAGACACTGTAGCAAGAGGTGTATCACTCTTAGGTAAATATTGTAGCAGTAGAGGGAATAAGAATCATCATTAAATTTCACTGAAAGGCATGAATCTTGAAATTAAAAAAAAAAATAACAATACTAACAACAGTATCAGTATCAGTAACAGTAACAGCAACAATATGGTTATTAATAATTATTATTATTTGATATTTGATATTTGATTATTTGATAATAATTATTATTATTTATTACTTGAAAGCCTGTCTAAAAATCCTAGGAATGAAACAGAATTACCTATGTTTTTGTTCATTCTGTATACAGAAAAGAAATATGGTGTTTCCGCAGAGACCTGAAAATCCAACTTAACTTTATTTTTCTAGATGTTTTTTTCTTTTTATGGGGGAGATAGCTACATGTGGGTGTTCATACTGCTGCTTGCACGAGTGCTTGATTGTGTCCACAAATCAAGTGAAGTATCTAGAAATCTTTCCCAAATTAATTGTGCATGAAAAACTGCAACACTAAAAATGGAGGCTAATCTTCAAAGTCTTGGCCTGTGATGTCAGAAGCAAGGCTGGTAGGTGTTTTTCCCCTGAGGAAACCACATATGACAACGGTATTTCATGTGTTGGAAATCAGTTTCAAGGAACTCAGTTGGAATATAATGCCAGTGTTTTACTAAAATCACTTTGCCTTACATTTTTTCAAAAATTAACTTTTTGCAGAGCTCTGAGCATGTCTTCCCTGAGACTGGGCAGAAATTTAAAAAATGGTGTCTGACCCTTGCATTACTTTTAAATGACTATGCTGCAGGGAGATACATAGATTTATTTTCACCTCTGGAGTCTGAAGAATATCATAAAACATTCAAGCTTTTACTCTTTTAGTTTTATGTCACTGTCTGACTTAGCTCAGAATTATTTCCTTGCATAAATCCTTCCCATCCTCTACATCACTTTTCAGTGAGGACATCTGTGGTCTAGCAAGCCATGTGTCAAAACATATTGCTGTCCATTAGACTGATATTTTATTTTTAAGGCTATTAGGACAGGTCACTTCCCTGACTATCTGCAGTGTTGTACCTCCCAAAGCATGGGCTGTGACTGCAGCATCATAATGAGTTACACAGGATTTTCATTTCAAGACTTTGTTGACATTGTAAAAATATCTTTCCTGTGGTTTTAGTCCTTTGTAAATCACCATAAAACCACTTGCTTGCCCGTGGTTGTATTTTTGCCTGAAAAAGAATGGCCAGTCTTGATGAACTAAGAGAAACAGTGGAACATGCAGGGAGCAATTTTATTTCTTCCCTTTTGCTGTATCTACAAGAGACGTCTGAATGGAACTGACTGAGCAAGAACAAAATGAGGGTTATCCAAGTCCTTATCAGCTAATTCTGCAGACTCTGTGCTCACTTCCTTCCAGGCACACAGCAACGTAATATGGAAATGTGTAAAACAAGGTTTTCTCTTGTGAAGCATGCCACGATCTCTGCAGCCCACCCTTTTGACTCAACAAATAGCTCTTTTCCACCACTGCAGGATGGCTGCTCCCATGTTTAACGACTGCTGTACAGCTTGGGAACTTGTGTTTACTGCATCTCTGCTCCATGGGCTGTGGCTCTGCTCTAATTCTTGTTCCACTACCGTCAGTGCCTTTCTTCCTTCCTTGCCTGTTGCTCATTGTATTACCTTCCTTCCTGTCGTTCATCCTTTTCCCTGTCCCTCTCCTAGAAGGTCCTCAGATAAAGGCCACTCTTGTGTCACCTCACCAACCCACCATTTTTCTTGCTTCATGCTCTGCCACACCACTACTGGGGAGAATTTACAGGTGCATAAACCCAAACCCTACAAACTGAGGCTGCAGCTTGGCAGCTGTGGAAGGTTGAACCAGGGAGGCTGCACTGGACCTCCCTGGAGGCTGACGGGCTCATTGAGGGCAGGAGTGAGATCCGAATAGCTTGGGCATGTTTGTCAAAGCTGAGGAGTGAAGCATGCAGAGCCCATGGATGTGAAGGCACACCCCTGCTTGGATGGGAAGCGTGCTGCCTGGAAGTCATACCATTGTATTTTCTAATGTCCTCCAAAGGCGTTGATGCAAGATACCTCCTTAGGCAACTCAACTTGGCCAACCTAAGTCTTGCTGTGGATGCATCTCTCTAGAGAACAGAAAGGGAGCCTCTGGACCTGTCTCTGTAAGTGTCTAACACCACAAGGGACAAATCCAGACTGTCCTATCCTGGAAGGTGCACGGGGTCACTCAAAACGGAGCTAAGCTGGTATTAGCAGCAAAGCCAAGAGATGGCTTTCTCACCTTACCTCCTCAGGGGAGAACCAAATATATCAAAGTGCAACCCAGTCCAGTCAAACAAAAAACTACCCTGAAGAGAATTGTTATTTATTGTTACTTTATTAACAACATAGCTTACAATTGCTTCAAGTAAAAAGGGGATTTCATTTTGAATAAAAATTAAAATATAACTCTGAATATAGATTTTCACTTATTTACATGAAAACATATATACAGAATAGAATCTTACAGCAAACTAACAACATGCCCTTTGCCCTGTGAACTTTAAAAAGTAAAAACACCAGCATTGATTGCTTTATATGTATATATATACACATACATATATACACACACACATATATATACATATATATATATATATATATACACACATATATCTTTGTAACACACCAAAGGGATTATATACACAATTTGAATCAAATCTTCAGTACAAACTGGAATGCAAAACAATTCGAAGATTTCCAATGTGCATCACCATGAATGGACCATAACTGCTGGTTGTTGAGCTCATTTCTGTTGTTCCATAAGAGACAGGAGGGTTTGAGTGTTTGCTTTGTCTCACCCTGGCACATGAGAAGACTCAACTCTTTTACCTCTTTTGGACCACACCACAGTGGATGCTTGGCTGTACTTGATAACCCTGTCTGTGTACATGGAGGTGTCACGACACCATTCACCAGGTGAGCGTTTTCTAGCAAGCAGGTCCCTGAAGGTGAAGGCTGCTGGAGTAACTGCACGTGTTGCCACACCCTGACCAAGTTTGGCTGAACGGCTGAATGGCAATTGGGAAATATAGTGCATACATCTATAAACAGATATAATGGCCATACTCTCGAGTGAGACTGGAACAGCAACAAGCAGGTTGGGTGACTTGGGAATGCTAATTTTTGTCGTGTCACAACGGAGTGTTTTGTAGACCAACAACCTGAACTCAGGGCAGTATCACCTATTTCTATGGGAGAGAGATCAAGTTTTAGCCCCTGGCATTTCCTTTGGAGTTGTGAAAGGTGCAAGAGGAGGTCCTTTAACCCCCAAACCCACGAGATGCACAGGAGCTAGGTACAAGGAAGAAAGAACCATCTTCCCTACTGCTCCCTATCCAGCCAAGGAGCTGAGAACCACCTGGGTCAAATCCCTGTGTCTCCACCAGCAAAACAAAATACAAACCTGCCAGCATTCTAGCTGTGTATGTGAGCCAGCTTCTTTCCTTCCTCTCAGCTGGCCCCTGTAAGGGCTCAAAGCATCTTCACTAAGAATGAGACAGAGAAGCCTTCAGGAATGATGCTGATGGACCATAGCTGCCCTTCCCTCCTTGGCGAGGTCCCTCTCCATGTCCAAGATATCTCAAGCCCAGAACTCTAAATACCTCTTCTTCCCTGAAACCCTCCCCACCCTCTTCCACATCCTTGGTAAATATCAAGGCCAGGAATATCTGTGGGTAGGTTGCCACACAGCAATTGTCTTGCTGCATTAAGCAGGCATGCCTACTTGGGCAACATGACCCATCCAGCAATAGCATTGCTGGAAACATGTCCCTCCAGAGGGAGTTGTGGGGAGCATCTGCCCTCCAGGCTGCACCGAGGACTCCTTCAACAAGGTATTGAAGTGAGATCTCTTTATTTCACTTAAACTAACTGCTTGTCCAAAAATACACCCACACTCATATATAGTGTGATCATAGATATAAATGTATTCTGCTAGTATGCTGTGCTACAGGCCATTACAGAGGTGGGAGTTTTAAATCAGCAACATGAAACCTTTTTCAAGGTAAGAATTCACATGAAAGGCTAAAACAATAAAAAGGGCATGCGTACTTAAAACTATGACCCAATATGTTTTTGTGCAGTTCATATATCTTCTTCTGCAAGAGAATTCCAGTGCATGGCACCAAATCATTGCAAAACCACTCTTCTCCTGCAGGACAGCTGACATTTAAAGGACTACTGGGCTGTAAAACTCTCATCTTTGATGACTGGCTCATATTCTGAATGCAGCCATTAAGATCATTTGCACTTGTTGCTGGAGTATCGTACCAAATAATAAATGAGAACATTAAATGCTTCTGCTCCTTTCTTTGGAGTTCATGAGTACCTAAGGACACAAGCCCTCTCTCGTTAAGTCTGGCAGATTGCAGCTGGATATCTGCCTGCTGGGAGAAGGAAGATTTTAAATTTTATGTTAATTAACTACACACTTTCTGACTTCTAAGTGAAAGAATTTGGTCCCACAGCCCACACGTGTGAGGGCCCTTCCACTAACCTCGATCACTTCTGGATCAAATCCTGAGTAACAGATTCCCTTAATCATAGGTCAGCTGATACGACAAAAAATATTATCAAGGGAAAAAATATGCATGCAAGCTCATTTTTAAAGAGTTTTTACATATATATATACATATATTCTGTACAAAAGTTCTCCAAAACTCACATGACTGGGGGTGAGGAGGATTTATTTTTTGAGTGTATCTGAATTAAAGAAACGGACAGCCACAAGAAAAAAAAAAAAAAAAAAGAATATAAAATCCCAATGTTTACGATGTTACTGATTACAGAAAATATTTCTTGAAAAAGGGAATCGGCTTTGTAATTCCAAGCAATGGAAAGTACAGCATGACATATCTTAGCACCAAAATGGAGCCCTTGAGACTATATTTATCTGCACGTAATAAAGCTGGTTTTAATGGTGTTCAATTGCAGCATGTTCATCTCTTTTGGCACTTGAATTTTGAAACGGGAGGAACAGTCTGAGCTGCATCATTTTTCCGGACACTCTGCACCAGAAAAGCAAAAAGCATTTGAAATACCTTGATGGTACTGAGCTTCTAAAACATTGCAGTTACACTGCAGCTCCATCAAAATCAATTTTGTGCCCTGAAAAGACCAGAGCAGGCTTTTCAGGTGACCAGTGATTGATTATGGTGGCCCAATGGTTCTGGTTGGCCTTCAAAGAGCTGAGATTGTGTTTGCTCCAGACACCACCCGTGGACTGCAAAAGGTTGCAGGTTAAAGCCAAGTAACAGTGCCATTCCAGTTTAAGGCAAATTAGCTGCTCACCCAGACTGAAATCTTAATGGGCTTTATATACCTAACTTACGGCGAAACTTTGTAAAGCCTATCAATCAGACATTCAAATACCTCCATCAGTGTAGATCAGGCCATCTCAGCTAGGACTTGCATCTGCTAGATGCTTCACTAAGGACAGGGTGTGTAAGCATTTGACCTGATCTTAGTGGTTACCACAGCATTTCTAGGAGGTTTTCTGCACCCTGCAGGATCAAACTCTCAAGAGCTATTGCATATGGTTGAAATGGTGGAGCTGGAGACCCTGAAATCCTTCTCAGAGCTGAGGCCAACATACCTCTGAGAGGTAGAAACAGCCAGGGTTCAGTCACCCTGGCATTGAGGAAAGAACGGGGAGTGTGGGTGGGAGCTGTATTTTTAATCTGGAAAGGGGAGAAGAGCTCTGGAACCAAAGAGAACATTTTTCTTTGAGGTGGGAGAGGAACATCCATGACAGCAGGAAGAAGGCAGGACAACCGGCTGGGAATCATGGACTTTCTCATAAGTTACCACTTTAATCCTATTTCAGAGACTAGTGCTTTGGGCCTGAAGACTAGGAGCTCGTCGGATTCTGTTCAAGGTAAGTGCTGATGGGGTTGGGAAGGGAGCAGGGACCTGCCCAGGGACCTGTTCAACCTGACTCAGCTCAAGCTCAAAAGAAGCCAGATGGAGATGGGCAGGCACCATGTACTTCTCAATCCCTTACTTGTGCTCCAGAGCACAAAGCTCTAGAAATGTCCATCCTCGGTCCTACGCCTGAAGAGAGGCCAACAACAGGTGCCTGCACACCTTTCTTGTGGGAGAAAAGTGGTCTGCGTGACCATGCTGAAGGTCACCATCCAACAGCCCAAGAGCAACTGCAGGGTTGCTTCTCAGCCCTTGTTAATGGTCTTAGATAATCATGAATTCAGCACTTTACAGTGGTGGCTTTTTGTAACTGCTAACACAATAAACTTCTGCACTGGGTAGCAAATTCAGAACAGGATGGGAGAAGATGTGGCTTCACCAATGTCACTGGTGTATCTATGAAGTTGCACTAGCTCTGCATTTGACCCAGGTCCTATGCAGGACCAAAAACACTTCCAGTGGCTTATACTTCTACATAGTTTGTACATAGCAAAGTATTATTTTACCCTAAGAAGATGGGTTTCAAACACCTCTTTGGAAGTAAATTACTCCAAAGCCTTGCTAATTTTCAGAAACTGAAGCACAGGCAAGAGTAAGCAGTTGTCTCTGATCTCTTCAGAGATCAGAGCTTCAAGTGACAATCTGATTGTACTGTCCAACTGAAGTATGCAAAGCCCATTTCCCACTTGTTTAAGAAATCGTCTAAGAGGTTCGGCTCCAGCTTCTCTGGAAGGCAATCAGTGCAACAAACAACATTAGCCCAATCCCCTTTTTCTTTCCATCCTGTAGACTAAAATAATAATAATAATAATAAAGCATTTACCACCCATCTGATGCAAGGTAATTTTAGGCTAAAGATTTCAGGTTCTCATCTTCTCCAAAAGGACAGAGAGAGATAAACAAGAGGACAGTGGAGAACATTAAATTGAAAGACAAATGGTAAGGAGAGAGAAACCTGAGGAAATAAAAGAGCCGGTGAGAGCTAAAATTAAACTCTTTTTTGTTTGTTTGTTTAATAGGTGAGTTTTAAATATGATTTAACTTCCCTGAACAATCAGTAAAGACTCCCATGTGGTGGGCTCACTGCTCCACCCATCCCCAGCCTGGCCAACACCAGGGCTGGTTCTTCTCCGAGTCTGTGGCTGGCTGCTCCCTGACCGAGCCTCCATGAGTAGTTAGCTGCCATAGGAATATCTGCAGTTACAAGGTTGATGGAGAAAGCGCTGAATGTTTTTTCAATGCATCCCAGCAAGTGTTAAAAGTCTCTGACAAATCCCAGTGGCCAGAAACTCCAAGGAACATCAGAGCAGCAAAGGATGCTCAGAAGAAAGTGGACGTGGTAAGTAAAAGATCAGTGCTAGGATGTTGCTTAGTAAACAGTCATTCTCCTTCCCTGTCTTGAAATGTCCTCGTATGCTGGTTCTTCTGACAGCAGTCTTTTGGGAGGTCTCCCCTGATGGCAGATGTTGTACCAGCTGTGGGAGGGACTGGGCTGAAGCAAGGTGGAGCTGGGAGAAGCACCCTGTTTTTTCCAGCTCTACTCTCTTTTTGCTGCACAGAATCCTTTTGTTTTCACGAGGTGCGATGGTTTTAGGGGATCTTTAGAGGAATCCAAAGTAGTTATCAAACCAGTGGGATGGGCACAGTTCACTGCTACAGACAGTAAAAAATCCAGTCTAAAGCCAAGTTTTTGAATGTCTGCAACACTATAGAATCCTATTCCTAGATTTCTGAGAAACAAAAGGAAATCATTTGGCACAGAGGTGACTACTTCTTTTCCCTTCATTTGGTTAAAACTTGAGCAAGATCTTCAGTAGAAGACAACAGCTGACAGCAGGTCCAGTCCTCCTGATCTCCCATGTAAGAATATCTGCAATGAAGCCTCAGGATCTGGCCCAGCCTGCAGTGGTTGCACCCATCACATTCCTCAGTGGCAAATCAGGAAACTCCCTGAAAGACGGACTAGAAAGTCTCCAGTGATGCAAGGCAAATAGTCCATACTTCTTGCCTAACACATGCGCTAGAGCAGATTTGGACATCGTCCAGAATGTCTATTTCTGAGACTTTCCACCTTTAATCCAAAGAACTTAAGGCGGAAACTGATGAAGGAGAAAGCAGCAGCTATAACCTGGTGTTGGTCAACAGGTTTTTCTGAGCACACTGCGGTCCGCTGGATTATCTGATCCAAGTTCGCTGTCACCATATGGTAACTGCTGGAGGTGGGGGTTATCTGGCCATAAGCACTGCTTTCAGATTTAGGGTTAGAAATGACATTTCTTTTTGAAGAGGTCTTAACAAAGTGGCTTTGGCATTACACCAGTGTAATATCGCTGTGTTAAATTCCTGGGGTGAGTTCCCTGAGGCCAGGGAACTACGGTCTGTTTACGGTTTGTGAAAAAAAGTCTGCTGAAATCAGTGGTTTCCTATGAAATCGTGCTAAAACTCCGAACAAACCATCCAATTCACTTTCTGAGGGACGGATTCAATTCAATTGCACCTTAAAGTCAGATCAAAATTCAGACTTAGTCTGAAGAATCAGTTTGGCTCTTGCTTTTGGGAGAATTTTATGCCAATGTGATGCCACCAACCTCTTCTGAGTTACAGAAAATTCAGGCTCAACATGTGGGACTCACAGGGTCATATATCCCTGTAAAGTAAATGGGAAATACTTATCCTACATATATACAAATAAGGCAAACCCTCTTGGCACAAAGCAAGCCCCCAGTGTCGATGGCCAGGGTGCCACTGGGACAATTTGGGGGCTTTTGACAGACTGGTGACAGAGGGTGCATTGGGCTGGATCCTCAGCTGGTGTTTTACCTAAAAACATTGATGATTTTTATTCCCACCTAGCAACCAGATTCACGAAGGTGCAAGTGAAATCAGCACTTGCTCAACAGTCTCACCATTAAATCTAAAAACCCTTTTTTTGCAAGGCCTTTAAAGTGACTTGAATTTAACTGGATGGGCTTGACTATGAAGGGTATCATGCATGGTCCTTTACAAGAATGCAGTACTGTACAGATCCCATCACTGAGACATTCAGCTTACTGTACACAGCCAGCGTGGCTCAGAAAGCATTACCGTGCATTAGCTCTTGGTGCAGCCCTGTCAATTTGCTGCAGCTTTGTTTGATACCATACAGAGACTGTGGGTTGAGTCCTCCTTTATAAATCACTCAGGAATAACAAATAGCATATGACTGGTATAACACTTCATCCTTTTGTATGAATGGAGAAGGGGTCAATAAAAGCCCACTGATCACTAAGATCAAATTTGAAGTAAAGCCCAGGTAATGCTACAAATGTTCACTTCCATTTCAATATGAAAGAAGTGTGTCAGAGTTGGCTAAAAGGATTGTTCATGTCCAGAAATTGACCTATACAAACCATCATCGGCCGAAAATGTCCAACCATTCTCCTTGGGAATGTGTCTGCCACCAGGAGCGTTGCTTTAAAGAACGACAAACCATCTGATCCAAGCTGGCCTTGCACCACAGTGTAATGGGTTGGCGAGACTCACGAGGAGAGATGCCAGCAATCTTTCAGTGTGCTTTACAAGTACTGAAAAATTAGTTCAATTTGTTGCTATTTTTTGTTGTGTTATTTTTTTCCCCTATAGATTAATTCCCAGTGCTTCCAATTCCATGTGTTTTTGGAAATGAAAAGAGGGAGGGGAAAAAAACTCGAACAAGTTGCAATGTTAAAAAAGAGACAAGAAGGAGAACAGAAAGAAATGGAGAAGTGCAGTCAGTTGGCGTATTGTGCATAGAAAGCAACTTTTACTCGCTCAATCTGGTGACACAGTTTGATGGCTGGACCAAGCTTCAGCTCCATGCATTCTTGCACTGTGGGCAGTGTCAGCAACAGAAGGGCTTGGCCATCTATGTCCTGGGGAAGAGAAACACAGTGATAATGGTTTTGTTTATGGATTCTTGAGGGCAGAAAGCAGAACCAGGTCTGGAGAAGCAAGAAGAGAAGTTTACCCCCAAAATTAAAGACAGTTTTGTCTTCTGCCCTTTTCTCCCACTTTGATGCAGCCCATCTCCTTTTCCTGAGATACCCGATGCTTTCTTTGGAAGTTGTCTATTGCATCTTGATAGGCTCTCACCTCACCCATCATTTGGGAAAAGCCTCCCAGCTGTGGAAATGCTGGATCAGCTTCTAAAGAAACTCTGCAGGGGACCACAGAGATCAGATTAGTCCTATTCTGTGGCTGAGGAACTGAGGCAAGGGGGAGGCTGCAGAGCACACACCAGGAAACATAGGAGGGAGCTGAATGGAAAAACTGCAGTCAGTCCCAGTGCCAAGCTAGACCCTTCCTTCCTCTCTTTTGGCACATCATTTGCTTAGCACAGGTTTATGACTGCCTCAGTCCATGCTGTGTCCCCTGGTCCCCCCAGGATCTGCCTTGTTCCACATCAACTGATGAACAACCAAGAAGAAGGGACCTGGACCTCCAGGAGCTCTTGCAATCTCTAATGTCACAAAATCACAGACTGGTGAAGGGTCGTCCAGAGGTCATGTCCTTCCCTCAGACATATTTATGCACCAAACTCTCTGAACTAGTACCCCAGACGAAAGATATTTTATTAGGGATTTCTGTTGGCTTTATGATCCTCCTCTTAATTACATGCTCAAGTCCTCTTTATTTTTTAATGGACTGAGAAGCAGACCAGTGGGCTACAAAACTGCTTTTTACCCCTTAGGGAGGATCAGAATCTAAGCGCAAAAAAAGCACAGTAACTCACAGGCAACATAAACTCCCCAGGACAGCCCTGATTAGTTAGCATTAAACACAATGAGGATTTGGACACCTTAAACACTGCTTTGATCAGGATTGTCTGTTGCTCAGGTCCTTCCTATGCTGAAGCTTGATGGTATGGCTTGATGGTATGGCAAATAGCAAGGAAAAGCTCCAGTCATCTGTGTTTGATTAAAGTTCCTATAAAACTCTCTGGCACATGAGGGACAGGGTTGGCTTTCAAGCCCTGGAGTTATTCCAGGCTAATTAACCAATGGTTGGAGCATGCTGTGGTGCAGCAACCAGAGCATCTTGCTACAGGAGTGCTTCAGCCTTGCTCTAGACTCACACTTCAATTTCTCCATCAAAGCTGCTGTACTCTGGCACAGAGCTATTCATGGTGAAGAAACAGATAATTCAACATGCAGTTGGCCATACCTCTGAGTGCCATTGGCTATGGACTAATTAACCACACTTGCTTCTTTCTAACTATGATTTCCTAGAGCTGCCCTTTACTTTCAGCAGTGGCTGATACTCATTAGCCAAGGAATCGCTATTTCTCTATATATTTTACACGTTCGCACTAGCTTGAGATGAAGGGCATTGGCTTCTACTCATGTAAACTTATCTACTTAATGGGAGATGTTTGGTATCTCCTAAAATTAGGTCACCCAAGGGCCTGCCTGACTGCCAGATCTTCAAAGGGGTGTAGATGGGAAGTAGGTGTCTACATACTTGGAGCATCGAGGTAGTGGTGCCAAAACTCATGCAGCCAATTTTGGGTTAAATTGGCAGTTTTCTGCTTCCCAGACCAGTATTTTAAAACAGGGTGCAACCATGGGGCCAAGAGAGACAGCTGTATGTGTACCAAATAACCACTATCTGTTGGTACACTGAGGTGTCTATGTTACACTGGGATTGTGCTGTGGGCCTTGGCATGGTCCACAGAACCACAAACAAGAAAGGTCTAAACTGCCTTCTTTTGCCAAGGACTCACGCTGGGGGCTTTCTGTTCTCTCCAAGCATCTGACAAGGCTCTGACTAGAATTTCCAAGGGTACCCATGTCTCATCAAACTGTTTGCTATAGCCTGGCCTCAGGGGATCTGAAGCCTGCTCATAATCTCTTCATGGAAGCCATGGGCCCAGCACTANTTTTTTTTTTTTAATATGAATAAGCACCATGGACACAAAGACAAGAGTTACATGAAGACCTCTACCTGCTCCTGAAATATTTTGGCAAGGGGTGCACAGTCAGTCAGTTTAATAAACCTCACGACATCAGTCACAGTCCACTCCAACGGATTACTGTCCAGGACGAGCTTCTCTTCCTCTTCATGCTTAATTTCCTAAAAAAAAACAAAAGCTCTCATAAAGAAAATGACCTGGTGTGGACAACCACGCAACTGCTGAGCAGGGATGCCCTCCTCAGATGAGGAAGGCTTGGCACCGAAGCTCAATTTAGGGAAAACGTTGCCGTTAATTGGGAGCTTGCAGGCATACTCACTTCCTTGACTTGCGTGCACTTCTCCGCCTCGCCGAAGGAGAGGGGCTGGGGTCTCCGGCTCCGCCGGGCTCTCTCCGTGGGAGGAGGCCTGTCCGGCTCGGCGCTGCTCCGCAAGGTGACCGCTCGCCGGGGCCTGGTGGAGGGCACCTCGGCGGAGGAGGTATCGGTCTGGTCGTCGCGGAGCTCTGAGCTCGTTTCCTCACTTCCTGTCTCGTCCTCCATCGCATCTGGCTCGTCATCTTCGCTCTCCTGCACGAAGACCATCAGAGAAATGGCATCCAGGCTCGCAGATGAATACAGCAGCAAATCAAAAGGCACCAGATCAAACTGCACACCCATGTCCGCGGTGGTCCAGGGTAATATTTATTTTAACTAAATTATTGCATTTTCATTAGAGTGCTAAGTAGATTAACCCTCAATTTAGATTTGCTACAAAATGTAGAAGTAAAAAATCGGCGGTGAACAAGTTCTTTTTTTTGTTTCTAACAAAAGGTCAATGGTAATAACTCATCTAGCATGAAATGTTCCTCTGTTGTGCTAGCATCTCAACCCCTGTGGCACTGCAGATGTGCATGAGAAGGGGAAATGGAAAATACTTGCAGCAAAAAATGAAACGCAGGTTGCTTGAGATGAAGCAAAATCAGAAATAGGCTTGAATTTAAACTCTCACCTTGCTTCAAATTATCATGGGTGTCACTGGTATTAAAAGGAAGGAAATGTTGGTGCCTTTTCAAAATATCTATATGTACCAATGCATAGAAGGCATTGCTTAGCTGGCATTTCCGTAAAACCCAGTACAGAGGACTTCACTCACATTTCCCTGCTTTCAGCCCAACATCTAACTATTGACAGTGCAGCGCAAATTTCCAGGTAAATGAAACTACCCTTGATTCCTGGCATTTCTGCCACACAGAGCTTGCAAAGATACACCAACTGATGGAAAGTGTGTATTTTGAATTTTATATATACCTAAGTTGCCCAAATGGCTTTGACAGCTTAGCGCTGACTGAAGTGTAAGCATGCATCCAAGGCATATACACAGGTCTTAAGTGAAAGAGAAAATTAGACAAAATTAGTTATATTGGTTGAAAGGTTGAAAAACTTGGCTAATGGTTGATTTCAGCTTAAAATGGGTTTATTTCAGTCTAAATTCCTTTGAAGCAGTATAATTTAAGGAAATGAGGCTGAACCACAGATTCCTAGATGAGGACTAAGTCATGAAGATACAAGCAATCAAGTGATAGTGGATAAGAAGTTGCCCCACTCCGGCTCAAGTAGAGGAAATTTAACCAAATGAGTTTTCTTTCGTGTTGCATGAAGCAGCAATCAATGGCGCTTAGCTGAGGAAAGGAAACAACACAAGAGCTTTGTCATTACTGTCACAGGAAAACCACACAGAAGGGATTTAACCAAGTTGGATCCAGGTTTCACCTGGACACGAATCATTGCTCTTGGGATCCTGTCATACCACACCGTATCCTGAAAAGACTGAGGCCTCAGATACCATATATTTGGGGGACAAACCATTTACTTGATTTCTAAGGCTTCCAGCACTTCTATTGTTAGCTGTGGTGAACCAAAAATAGTACAAATGGTTAATGAAAAATTAAAAGCCCTTGAAACCATAATGGCCCCAAAATTATTATTATTTATTAGAATATTTGGAGATCTTAGACATGGGTCATGGACCTCCTCCACTCTGCTAGATGCTGCACAAAGCATCTAATAGGGTCATCTGTTTGCCTACAGGGTTATAAGGAAGTGAAAGAAAACAAAGACATAGTATGAGACAGCACATTAGCTAGTGAGCATTACAAAGGTGGAAACAGAAACTGTATCTGCTAATTCCAGAATGGACAAGGGTAAAAGTCCCCAAAGTGTCCCAGTACAACCAGTCTAATCTTAGAAGCAGAGAGTGGTGAGAAGGGATTCAAAATGGGAGGCAGAAGTATGGGGGGCTGCTGAGAATTCCCTCAAAAAGGAGATGCAGATATGTGTGTGTGGGGAGGGAAGCAACGAGGGGAATTTGCTGATTTATCCCAGTGCAATGTGTACCTCTGCAGAGCCTGCAGCATTCAAATCAACAGCTGACGACCTCCTTTTCTTCTGCACAAAGATGGATTTCCGCCTTTTTCTGCGTCTGGCTGGCTTGACATGTCCACTTTTCATGTTGTTATTTTCCCCAATTGGCGGCTTAATGATTTTTTTCCTCTTCCCATAATAATAAGCTGGAGAAATGAAAGCAAAATACCTATTAAAAACTTTAACCACCAAGAGGAGGGTACTTCAGCTTACTGTTTGCTACTGATTCAGTATTACACTCTAGGTGCACTTTTATGAGGAACTTTAAAATGCCTTGATTTGGAAAAAAAATGTCCAGTATAAATATCAGATGTCATCTTGGACTAGCACAAAGTGTTACAGCTTTTATGTATACACTTTTATTGGTGATGAGTGAGGAGTTCAGAATTTAACCCCACACTATGCACTTAGAGAAAGTTTCCACTAAGCTGAGCAGCAATTTTAAGCGAGAGGCCAACATGTTTCATATTTGATCCAATGCCCTTCTGCACGAGTTAACAGTCTTAGGCACACTTTCAGTCGCTAATAATTTCAGTAGAGGGTGGACAGGACCAGCTATCTGGAATTATGTGTGTTGGTTCAACGCACAAAAGGAATGTCTTTTGTTTCTGTTTTCTAACTTTGAGTATTTCTTGGCCCAAGCTGAAATTAAGGATGCGAAAGTCCCCTGGCCTTACATTAGGGGCTTGGTTCACCTGCTTTTTGACACACTGTACATCATCCTCTGGGGCTGACAAGTAGAGTATCCTGGGACATCTAAAATGGTACTTGGCACTCATGTCAAAGTTTGTAACTGAACTGAACTTTTCATAAAATCAGTGGAGTTAGGGCACCATTCAGCTGGCCAAATATAAACATCAGCTCTAAGATAATCACAGCTGTAGATCCTCCAGCTGTACTCCTCCAGCTCTCCATTTGCTACCAATGGGAGCTAGGAGTCCAGCTCAGGTGTAGAATTCTACAGAAACCCATATTCAGCGGTATGAGCCTGTTCCTCCTTCAACCCTGGCACCAAACAGAAGCAAATCAGTTTAAATCAATCATATCGTTTTCTTGCAACTTTTGTGATAGAAGGACCCATTTCCACTTTCCTGACCTGTTTAAGATCCAATTTTATCAGTAACACTGACCAATAATAACAGCAACACTGACAACAAAAAGTGTTGAACACATGCTTAACTTCAGCCTTCCTGAATAGGTAGGAACAAGTTCAAATATTAAACGCTCTGAACACAGAGAGAGTCAATGCTACCAGACTCCTTCCAGCACCTCAGCACTGCGATTCTGGCCTGTGCTGGTGCAGATGCTGGAAACTCTTCACTGAGCAGGAGGTCAGGATTCATCTAAGCTAATGAAGGTTGTCTCAGATGCAACAGTTTAAATCTCAGCTGGCCACTACAGGTTCCTTTTATGTGCTCCTTATATTAACTTTGCATACAGAGAAAAGTCAATACTTCCAAAGAGCAGTGAGTTTCCAAGAGATATATTGGGATGCAGTGAGATGGACTGTTTTCTGGCAATGTCTATTTCTCTGCACAGAATACTAAGGGAGCCTATAGTGACCTGGTCAGGATTAAATAACTACTTTACCTAGATGAGATGAATCCTACTCAATAT
Organism: Anseranas semipalmata; assembly: GCA_013399115.1. NCBI lineage: Eukaryota > Metazoa > Chordata > Aves > Anseriformes > Anseranatidae > Anseranas > Anseranas semipalmata. The sequence continues at coordinate 415,671 of VXAA01006207.1, read as the reverse complement.
TAATGTATTACACAACTCATGTTCTCCACAACTAGCTCACATACAGTATCCCAGTGCTTTGATACCTGGCTAGCCACAAGCCTTGCAGCCAATACTCACTGTACTTGGTTTTGGTATGAATGGAGCAGTTCTCTGGGCAGACTTCAGCCACCAGCACGGGACTGAACAAATTGGGACAGCATTCCAACTTCGCACAGACTCTTCTGCAGAAATCCGCCACCTGATCTGATGTTCGCACAATCTTAACAGTCGCCCTGTATGTCTTCCCTCTGTATCTAGAAAAGAGTATAAGAAGACCCTGTGTCACCAATCAAGATTTGATGCTGCAGACCAGATGCTGCCCTCTCTTAGGGAGATATGTTCCTTAATGGCTTTTGGGAGAGAGTGTCTCTTGGGAAGGTAGGAAGAAAAGGTCTACTTGTTTAAGTGACTCCATTCCAGATAGACTTGAAGGAAAGGCAGGGTGAAATCATCCTGGAAGCTGAGATGTGGACATGGTTTGGGGAGGAATGCATGTTCAATCTGCATATACCTGGAGATATGGCAAAAGACAGAAAAAGCTCATAGCAGACTTGGTGCTGATATTATACAGGATAGTACACTAATACTGTGAACTGCCACAAAGTTTTGGGGAGAAGGGTGTAGTCCCTTCTCATATATTGACCTGTGATGAGAAGCTTATACGCCTTGCAAAACTTTCTGGTCACCACCCAGTGCTTGGGCTGTACTGGGATTGGCTCTGTAAGCCCTCACTACACCTCTGGTCTCCTCCATTGCCATCTTTCTTGAGGCAGCTCTCACATCATGTTCCAGCTCACAACACACCCACAGTTTGATCGTGCCAACTGTGGTCAGTGGGCTACACACACAGCGTAGAAGCATCTGCGTGAAACTGGATTGTCTGCCATATGGAGACCAGGTGACTTCACTGCTATGAGATTTAGGCAGTACAAAACCCGAGGAACACATCAGGAGTCTCTGGAGTGGTTTAACGGGGCTGTGGGAACAGGCCCTAAAAACAATGATTCCTACAGAGAATTCTTAGAGCAGAAATCTGCAATGAAAGGTTTCTCTTAAATTTGTTATCCATGTGCTACTAAAATATTTATTTCAGTGTTTTATATGAAGTGTTTCTGAGCGATAAATGGCTAAGAAAGATACAGTTACATCCCTGCTGCAATACATTGTAGACGTGAACTCTGAAAAACCAATTATCCCCATAATTTATTAAACAGCAGCACCAAGCTATTGTAAACAGCGAGATAAGGTTTTTAAAACATCTCTTATGCGTCCTGAGGTATGCAACACAAGAGACACTCATGCAAGCGCCTGGTGCTAAGGCATTATAAATGTGCTTTAGAGGAGAGAAAAGTAACACACACAAAAGAAAAAGAGGGAGAGACAGTGAAAGAGAGAGATTACTGGATTGGAAGCAATGAAAGACAAAGATACAGTCATCAGGAAAAATGAGACAAAGCATTTGTGAGTATATCAAGACCCATGGGTCACTAGCAGGGAAGCAGCTCCTGATAGATATGGAAGAAGAAGAGGAGGAGAAACCAAGGAGACGTGGCTGGAGAGTTAAAATACACAGCATGCACCCGGACTCAATTCCTTCTCTCTGAAGATTTTACTAAATTACACAAAACACCTGAGAAACCAACTTCTGCTGCTCTACCACCCAAAAGCCCTTTCTGGGAACACTGGGATATGGGACAAGGGTTTAATCCCATGGTATGGGAAGCATTACAGAGGGGTACCTGAATGAAACTCGTGTCTGAGAACAGCCCAATCCAACCATCCTCATGCCACAAAAGACTTGATCCAAACTATCACCTCAACACAAAACTCTTCCAGAACCTAAAGGAGCATCTCTTCAAGGCACCAGGCTCTGACAACCTATTTGGTGCCCAAAAAAGGACCCCAGGTTATGGAGACAGTCCTGGATCTATTCATCCTCCTGAATGAATGCATGAACTGATTACTTAATTAGCCAACCCTTTGTGCACCCTGACAGACCTTGGCAGACAGATGAGATAAAATTGGAAAAGTGCTTCTTCCAGATAGAGAGCACTGTTATCCCAGCTCCCCTATCAAATAGCTGCATGGGCTGGCTGGCTAAAAGGGATTTGGCAATACCTAATATGAAAAGAACAAATTCTACAGGCATTTAAATATATCTACTTATAAATGTTTTATATTTCTTTTCAATGTGTTTGAAAAGACTCCTGCCCTTATTACTTCTCCAGGAGCCATTAAGTTTAACGACAGCCTAGGTCATTAGGTCAGTAAATCTGAGTCCTGTGACAGGCTGCAGAATTTCATTGTGCTACCTTCACCTGAACCCCAACAACTTTGGCTGGACTAAAGCATCACTTCCAGAAAAGCAGCAGCCTCCCCTTTAAGGTCTTCACGCTGGAAGAATCCTGGCAGCAGGAGAACCTGTATCTATAAGCCTATGTCTTGTTTTATTTATGGATATGTGTGGATTTAACTTACATTTATTTGTCCTTATTCTGACTTTCACCACTGGGATGAAAAGACTGCATCTGGTTTTGTTTCCCTGCAAAAGCACTGTAATCAAATTGCCTCTTGATCTTCTTTCTTACAAGCTAAGAAAGCTGTCTGATGGGTATTATTCAAGGATGGCTGACTTCTTCTAACTGCGTACTTCCTATTGTGTTTGGCTACCCAGAAAGGACCCATTGTACTAAAGTGCCTGGTGAAAGAAAAGATGAAACTAGGAAAATGAACAACCGACTGATTTCACAGTCTGGTCTGAAAGCAATTCACATAGCAATCAACAGAATGGATGGCAAAATGCAGATCAACATCAGTCTCAACTGATGCATCGATCAACAACCCAAGGTGTTAGTACTGGCCACTGTAATATTTTTTACATGATTTTGGCCTTGGCAGCACCTCTTTCAACTATAAACTAGGTTCTACTAATATTTTCCATATTTCTCAGACTAAAGATTTCTAACACCAACACCACCAAATGTAATTTGAGCTTGTCTAGAACAGCCATATGGAAAGAGCGCCTTTAGATATAATCAGAAAAACCTTTTCCATTAGCATCATTCAAAAAATTACCTACTACTGATATTCCTATTGAAGCCTTCATACAGTGACTCCTATCTTCTTAACTACTTTTAAACTGTAAGTAACCTGCATGCACAGCATGGCAGCACTGGAGACGGAAAACAGCTGTGTCAAGCTTAACATTTTTAGTTTTCTTGGAAATCACTGTTCTTTTAAAAATGATTTTTCAGCTAAAGCCAAGGAAATCTTCCTTTCCTCTCCTTCTGCCCTCAGATCCCAAAATTTGGAGAAACCCTTCAGGCTGAAACTATTTCCAGGAAAAATATACTCAGGGCTTTTGCTGATTCATGAGCAACAATATTGAGCTAAGAGCACTTTGCTGGCAATATAATACTTAGTCTTCTTTTGGAACCAGGCATTCATGAGAATAAAATGTCTTCTAGGAGCTCCAGCTGGGGTCTATTGTGTGATGATGTGAAAAGAATCGTGCTGAAGATATATCAAACAGCAAGAGCATTGAGACTACCCTCATTTTCAAAGATTTCATCACAAGGATACAGCCCACAGTTCTGACAATCTTTAAGACTATTTTGAATAACTCAGTGGCTAAAAGCCTTCATTTCCTTTCAGGGGATCAAAAATTCCTATCCGTTCTTTTGCAAGAAATTTCCAGTTTCTTTTCCTAGCTCAAAGTCCACCAAACATATGAAATGTGGCTCAGTTCCAAAAAACGGTTAAGTCCAATCAACCCCACTTACAGCTCTTAGAAATGAAAGCCCTTGTATGTAAGATTGGGAAGCCAAATCCAGATGTAGGCACTGAAATTAAAGCATCAAAACCATAAGGGCTGAATGCCCACTGCTTTGTCTATTCCTCATGGGAATTCAGGGAATTGGGCCTGACATTTCTAACTCATCATCACCAATAAATCAGGTTTGACTATTTTCACAGAGAGCCAGCAGTACTGATGGGAAGTGAATGCCATCACGCATTGCAGACATATCTCTTTGGACAATCTAAATTGTTTATCTTCTTTGCAAGGCTAGAGTAATTGATTCTGTGCTGGTCACTCTTGACAGCAGAGTAAACTAAATGCAGGTTGCCCTAGGACTGAGATAATGCATTCCCGGCAGTGAATGATTTGGCATTTGGGCCAGTGGGAAAACTGCCGCCTTCTCACCATCTTCCTCCCTCCCCGTTGCTCTACCCTACCTCAACCATCACCGCAAACAAACACCAACATTGTCAAGATCTAAGGAGTTGTCAGTTCACATCAGAAGGAAGGCGGTGACACGACATGTCACATTACAGCACAGACGCTCCAGCTGGCTGCAGAGCTGTCATCATTAGCAGCAAGACACCACTGGGAGCTGGCATAGCTGGAAGTCAGTGTAGACAGGCGTTTGCTTGTTACGGGTCTCTGTTTAAGATTCGTGAGCACAACAGACTGTCATACCTGATGTAGCATGTCATGTGCTGTTTGTGCATCTCAGGGTATCTGATTTCATAAGCATGTTTCCTTTTCTGCTTCTGCACAACCAGATGTAATTAAAACCCCAGTAGGCTTCTTGATGAAGCAGCTCAAGCAAGCTCAGGAAGGAAAAAAAAAAAGTCCTAGGGTAGTCAGGTAGGGCATGTCTACCCTCTGTCACCCACTAAGAAGTATTCAAGCTACCTGCAGGCAAGCTGGTACGACCAGTCAGCACCACTCTGTGCTCCGGCCCCAGAAACCAGACAGCTGCAGCCATGTGGTTCTCTCCAGCACCATTAGCTCTGTCTCCTAAGGAGCCAGAGGACAATGCCATACTGAACAAGAATGTATTTCTATGCTTAGAAGTAACTCCAAAATTTGCTGTCCAAGCTCTGAGACTGTAAAGATCCATTCTGTGGCTTGATAAAGTTGAAAGATACTGTCTGACTTGTTGAAAAGCTGAAATTGCTGTCTCCTAGGGTAGCCATCATATAGGAACACACAGCCTGTGACTGTCTGGCCAACATAAAATACAAAACCTCCTCACTGGAAAGCATCAGCAGGCTTTTATCTGGCAGGCTATATAGGCATAAGATATATTCCAGCAGGCGGGCTGCCCTGCTGGACAGATGGGAGGAGGAAAAGGACACAGGAACAAATGGGTGGAAGTGCTATGGGGGAAAACAGAGGAGATGGAGGTGCTCCTTACAGTATGATTAGCACATCAGGTAACAGCGAGGGAGGATAAGTGGTTGATATGATACTGATGAGTGACAATCTCTAGCGGACCACATGCTCATGAGTAGATTGGTCTTCCTGGTGTAAGCACACCCAGAGTCAGCAGGCTCCTTGGGGTCTCAGTGGATTGGGCCATAGACACAGCTGACCACCAAGGACAAAACATCCCCATGCTTGATGGCAAGTTAAACAACTGTCAGGCTGTCTCCCATTAGAAATATGGTTGCAACAGCCTTAAGAACTACATACTACTGCTTTTGCAAAAGGCAGATACTCGCACTCAAATGAGAAATCCCAACAAGGTTCTGTTTTGAACACAGCTAATAGGAAAATTGCCCACAAGCTTGTGTCTTTGCTCCATAAAAATGGAGCATTACAACTTGCATCACAATTGCTAACTACCTGTTAGTGTGCATTATCTGTTGTTTGCTAGTATGAGGTGTGGGAGCCTGGAATCAATGAAGTCATCGTCCATGACCTGATTTTATTTTTAATGAAAATCTGCATGCACAAGGATGACTTTTGGATTCCCATCCACAAAATTTCATTTGATGAACACAAAAGCATGACTTTCCACATGGGTGAGAGAAGCAAATTAAAATAGGATTTTCTAGTAGCTTCTCATTTCTAATTGCAATCCTCCTTTAGAAAAACAGTTTCTGATTACACAGAATAAAAGGTTCTCAATTCTCTCCTTCAATCAGAGCACACATGAGCTTTCTGCAGTAACTGCATGGCCAAAGATCAAATACAACAGCAATCAATAATTCCATATTTGACAGACAATCATTGTAAATAACCAAAAGAAAACTGCTTTTATTTGAAAAGGAGTAACAGAGTTCAGTACAAAGGGTGAAATTCACTGCATTTAACGTCAGTACTCAAAAAGTCAAGGCGATCAAGCCAGTCAATAACAGAGAGCTGTCTACAAAGAACTATTTGTTGACCTTTGTCTTAAAATGGGAAGAATTGCTTTTTAGAAGGATCTGTAGAGAGCTTAGGTGGTTCTCCCCTCTTTTAGAGGAATAATGGTTCTTGAGATACATCCTAAGTATAATACCCATTACATAAATAAGACATAAATAGGTACATTTTAAAGTTGGAAGGGAAAACAGAGTATTTTTTAGATACAAATAATTCTTAAATATTTTTAGATTTAGGTAGAATTGATTCTAGAAAGGCATTAAATCATAATCTGAATCCCAGATCTGTTATCATTTTGTCCTAATCACTCTCCTGCTTAAAAATATGTCCCTACTATTTTGTTTGCACTTTTTTGTGCCACTGATTCTTGCCAGGTTTTTCTGTGCTAGAGTGACAGGCTCTATATTAAAAGCAGTAATACTACTACATTTAGAAAGCCAAGAATTGAATGAAATCAGTAATAGCCAAGCTTATTGGAGCACCTTAGCATAAAACTCAAGACTTTGCTGAATAAACATGGCATTTTTCTTCAAAATCTGGATGGCTGCTTGGAGAAAGACAATAGAAATGAACCATTCAGGTGAAAATTTCACTTATTAAGTTGCTATAGAACGAGTCAAGTAATTCAATGAAGCAAAATGATAATTAAAAAAGCAAAACTCTCACAATGCAAAAATACTCCTGCTCTTTTTTTTTTTTCTCCCCAGACAGTTCCATTTCTGAAGCCTCCTACATAAAAGAGTACACATCGAAGACTTACTTTGCTTTGAGTGTTTCCTCTTGGAAATTCCACTGAGGGTCCTCCACTAGCTGTAGTTCTCGTAAAACACTCCCTGGCTTGTAAGCTGCATTGATCACCATGCTCAGAACCTATTGAGAGATAAAACCAACAACACTGATGGATTTAAAAGCAGTCCTTGACCATGATCCCTGGTGCCGTATAAGCAGGAGAAGCTTATGGACGCCAATTTAGGTTCAAGGATGCACAAGACAAGTGCTAGATGCAATGAGAAGAGGTCCCAGATTGAATCAATGTGCCAAGCATATTGTGGATGACACCTCGGTATGATACCGTGACTGAATTAAATGCTGCTGGCTAACCCCAAAGATCTCCAGTGAAAGGAACACCAGTGTTCTTCCCTGAGACAGACCCTCTCACCCAAAGCATATTCCACTCCCTCCATCCATACTGGCTCAATTTAATAAAAAATGAAAATATTTCTGATGGCTCAGCCAGGGACAAAGTCACATGTGTCATTACACACTGAACACTAAAGGGGAAACTCACATACTTAAGGTTGGCAATACATTTAAGCATCTGAGTGTTGCATGCCTTGATGGTATTAACAGAATATTAATGAAGTCTACACAAAAAGAGTTTGCAGGAGGTGTGCCTGAAACCCAGTATGCGTCCACTCTGTACAATAAAACACATGTGCCAATCCATTTAATCCAAAGTGTTTGAGAATAAAAATAATTCCTACTATTCTCTCAGAGAATCCAAGCTTTAATAGCCTACACTTGGCCTAAGGAGATAAATACAAGAAAAACAAATCTCTTAATAGCACCAGACCATGTGTTTGAACACTCTGCATTGTATGTCCATGAATGACCCCACAATGAATCTGGATCGGTTTTGATATAAATTAGCTCCTTACCTAATGTCTGCTCTTAATTTTTCAGGGGCCTGCAAATGATTTCAGTATGATGAACATTAAGTTTCCCTAGCACCCATGAACACGCTTCATAAGAAATGAAAAACTGACAAGGTCATATTGAAAAGAGCAATGAGTTTATGTTTACTTTTTTTTCTTCATTTTTTTTTTTTTAATAATCCAGCAACCTAATGGTTTGCTGGCATTTTGAAAATCTTGTAGCGTGCATCATTTTCAGGCAAGGGCTTCTCTTTATGTCACATAGTACTATGTGCAACAGAAGTGGTTTTGAGTAGCCTGGCTAAACTATTTACTAGAATCAAAATTTGATTTATCATTGGTCCCTTGGAAAAAACATGGAACCAGTCTTCAAAAAAGTGTAATTAGAGACACTTAAAGCAATGCCTAATAATAGCACCCAATGCCTTATGCAGCTCTGATCACCTGTACATCTCAAAGCACTCTATGAGGAAGGGCAGGAGCACACTCCCTATCTCACACATGGGGAAACTAAAATACAGATTTACCCACAGTTCTCCAGCTGGTTCCCATCTTGTCACACAACCCAAGATTCCCAAGAGATTTGATTCCCAAGAGAGCAAAAGAAAGCTTCTGAGAGATTCTGTCCAGCTGCTCATTCACATCTTTTCTTGCCTGCTACTCACCATGCAAACTGATACAGCACTGCTATCTGAAACAGATACAATGCAGGAAAGCCAAAGGTGGGTTTTCAAAAAACACAAAGTATGTGGGTGGCTCCCATGCTCATTCACAACTCACGTGTTCCCCTCCCAGTCTGCAAATCCAGGAAGTTATTTACCACCTACTCAGGTGTCTGTTGGGAAAGGTCTCCTTAAGCATGCTTTGACACCCACCCTGTTTGCCAGAGGAAAAGCCAGGAGCAGAAAGCAGGGGCTTCTTGCAGACCAATGCCCATCAACAGTGTTGCCCTGCTCCTTTAGTGGGGTGATAGTGTACGTGTGAGTTGTCAAAACAGTTAGGAAATGAGCAAGAAAAGAAAACCCACCTTGCAAATAACTGTTTGGCACTGCCTAAGCATTATCCTGGACACCTAATCAACTCCAGCCCTGCAAAGACACCCACAGTACCAGTACTTCTCTCACAGTTGGCTTGTCATCACCAGGACTCTTACTAAACTTCTAAACACAGTTTTTAAGAGTGTTTTGTAAGAGCAGTCATTTCCCTTTAAGGGAAGAAAAAATGTTTTGTTTTGTTTTGTTTTTTAAAAAAAAGCTTTAGCTTTTACTCTTCTTGTATCTCAAATAAGTCTGGCATTTTACAGTGCAGCAGGAGTCCATTACCATGTTAAATGTTACCTTTTAATGACATTCTCTCTTAATATTACACACTACTAAGCAGTAGGAAAAAAAAAGAAAAAGAATACTTTATTTCTTGCAGAAAAATTAACTGGGATTAAAGCAAAAACAGTGAAGAACCCTAGACCATTTTCCAGCTTTCTCTGGAGATGGAAAGTCCCTTCACCCACGTCAGATGGGTTAAATTTGAATCTGATTCACCAAATTCCCTCTGGCTGGAGTGTGAGTACTCTGAGATTTTGGTAGTTTATTTTCAAGCCCTCTCCATCAGGAATGGTTTGGTTCGCACAAGCAGTGCCTTAGAGCAGAAGGATGGATGAGACAACACCAGCTTTTGCTGCTATGCATCTATGAAGTTTTATTTTGCTACTGCTGAACTTTCTTTGGATTTTCAGAGCCAAATAGGTTGAAGTCATATTGGTGAGCATGATCACACAGCAACATCATGAGCCTCTGCCCAACCTTATAAGCACCTGAATCTTAGCTATGAAGTTTCCTATATCACAGATTTTCAAGTGCACGAGGGCCCTTTTCTGAGCATGTCTGGAAGTGTCTGATGCCACCGGGTACTTCAGCATCTTTCCTCCCATCATAGTTTGGCTGGGATTTGCAAATCTCCCATCACTCAACCCCTCTTCACTGATGAGCCCAATCCTGGATGAAGCTTTCTCAGGAAATACCACTAATGAGGTGGTATCACAAAATAGCACTATGCCTCTTCTCTTCTTCAAGAGCCCTGTGACCAGCATCCTTCTGAGGAGAAACTCAATTTCCTTCCTCTATCTGAGATGTAAGCCCATTTCTCCTACCTAACAGGAGAGACCCTAATTCCCAGGCTAGCCTCAGACCAAACAGTAAGAAATTGTTTTATTTTACTTGGAATAATGATGTGTCTGTGTGGCAGAGAAAGAAGGGAAGAAGAGCTATTTGGGATTCTTTCATTAGATGATCAAGCACCTAAAACTGAGCTTTTGCCATAGTCAAGGTGGTAGCATTCAAGTGGTGACATGCTTAATGACAGTCTATGACATTTCAAAAATACAGATGGCCAGATCCTAACTTGGAGGATCTACTATAGATGAGTCGAAATCCATGAAGCAGTCTTGAGGACAATGTAAGTGAACCCTCTTGTATAAATGCAGTTTATATCTTTCCAGACTATAAAAGATTTTTGCTATCCCAACACAATATCTGATCACTAATGATAACACCATCAACATGGCTCAATCATACACCTAAGGCTCAATACAAGCTATGTAATTTTCTAAGCACCATGATTTAATTATGCAAATTGATCCTAAGAAGTCACGCTGTGTTGCAAAAAAAAATCAAGTTGCAGAATGCAATACCATTCCTTCACAAATGCTGGCTGATTTTTCCTGTTTGCATCAGTTACAAACAGTAAGTCACGTTAACTTTAAGTCCATTTTTTTCTACATAGAAAAAGAGCAAAGTGTCTTAAAAATAGTAATAGCAGTAAATAATGAGGATAATTAATCTTTACAACATATTTCCTTAAGATATGGTGGGTTATAGATCATCTGAAGTCTTAAAAAAGACATCTCATTTTGTTTTACAATGTTGCTGTGGTAAGTTGTTGGCATAGATGGAAGAATTGTTCAGTATTCTTTAGATATTCTGACCCAAGAACTAAATCTATAGATTACAATGTGTTTACTTTAAGTTAACTTAAAGTTAGTATTTATTAGATATCTTAGCTACTATACAGCCACCATTTTCCAGCCCAGATGCAGCTGTTGGATGGCAGTAGTTGACGTCTCCACTGTGTCTTGGCTCCAAGTCTCAACTTCTTTTCCAAACAAGCATCTCAGAAATGAGATAAACTTTGAAACTGATGTTAAACAACAGGCATTACCACCCTCACTTGCCTCTTAGGGTAAAGAAGCCACAATAAACCAAAGACTTGTGCTGGCACCAGGAATAATGAACCACCAGGCTTTAAGAAGAAATTTGGCAACAGAATAGTTACTTGTTGCTCACCTAAGACTTTGCATGGATGCAAGGATATATAAACACAAACACAGAACTGAAGCCAGTATTTTTGATCATACTACCAAATAAGTTGTAATTGCTCTCAAAATTTAACAGAAAAATCTTGCTCAAGGGCAGGCATTCTGGGAGGTACCTTAGCAGCTTCCTCTCTGTGGAGCTCACAACCTCTACATCCAAAACTGGGGGAAAGCAATTGGGCAGAAATCAGGGGGATGCCTGTTATGCTGGAGAAGAGGTGCTGCACAAAAGCACATCTATCCATGCTGCCTCTCTCCCAACATCCCAGGTGAGAATGGCCCAGATTACTCAACTGGAAGGAGGCAGTCCCACTCCTTGCTACAAGTGTATCTCCCAACCTTGTTTAGTCCAGAGCCAAGCACTACTGACCCACAGCTATCTTGCTATTGGGGTGCAGGCTGGTAGTACCAATTTGGTTGGAGCTGGATCCGGAATGATGCTTCACTGCATCAGTGATGGATGTAAAGAAGGGACAAGACTTTGGGGAAAAAGATGGCTGAGGAGAAGTATGAACCCCACTTGTGCTGCATTTTTTTATGTATCCCTCATGGTCGAGTGCAGAGGAAGGCAGAAGATGGTGAGCTACTCGCTCAGCACCCAGCCAGGAGCAAGGTCTCCCATCACCTGGTGCTAATGGGAAGAGGACATCTGCTCTCTTCTTGTTTTAGGTAATCCAAGCCAGGAAATGGGTCAGGAAATGGTTGTCCAGCTGTTTTCAGTCTGGGGTTTCCATTAGTGTCAAACACAGCAGCATCTCTATCACGGAGACTGCTGGCCACTGTGAACCGGCTCACAGCCGGCACAGGTTCAAATTTTAACTAGAGTGTCTCTAAGGGCTGAGAGCTATGGCTGGAGACCAGGGTGCTTTAAAAGGCTCTCACCAGACTGCTACTGAATCTGTTCTTCCTTTGTAGCTGTTGTTTTGGGTTGTCTTTCCCACACTCCCCTGTGTGTTGCCAAAGCAAAGCCCATGTATAATTTATCTATTCCAGACAAGATATGTTGATGCGTAATTTACAGTGGCCCGCAATTCTCCTATATAGTGAGAGAGAGATAATTATAATGCATTTGCATTCTCTGGGCCACATCATCAGTGGGTGTAAAGCAAGACAAAGCCATCAAGCTCAGTACTGAGACTGGACTTGGAGGGATGGGGATCCTTGTGAGCTCTGTGGCCCTGGAGAGCTTTGTGGCTGTGGGCTGGGGATGGAGGAGGTATCTCCTGCACTGCTTTCACCACTCAGCTCTGCAATCCTTCTGGGTGCTCTGGCAGCTGCTACAGATATTCAGTTGTAGGTATGTCTTCCTTGCTGCCTCTTGCCTCCTCCACCTGCTGGGTACACCCATTCTCACTGTTGCTTATGGGTCTCCGAGCTGCTGACACATCTCTCATCTTGGCAGCAGCTGATAGGAACCAGGTGTATTTACCCTACAGCAACATCCTGAATACCTTCTCTTCACCCCTTCCAGAACTTGGGACCTGGTTCCCATGGACCTAATGAGTTTGGATTGATCTGCAAAATACCACTGAGAAACACTGGGCCATTGCCATGGTCCTGCTCCCTGGGAAATCATTCATGGCTCCAAAAGCAAGATGCTCATGTCTTGTTGACACTGCTATTTGCTCCTTCAGCAAGGAATTCTGCAATGAGTCAGAGCAAGGGGAAACTGGATTTCTGTAGGAAATTTAGGTTGGTTTCCACAGACAATAATAGATCCCATTCTTGAGCAATCTGGAGAAGCTGGTGTTAGTCTATGCAATAAAGCCCTAAGACATGAGGATAGGACCTGGCAGAAGCTTTGCATTACTTATATTTTAAAAATCCAAATTCCAGGAGGAGAGGAGGAAGAAATGTTAGCATAACTATTGGCTGTGCATGCCTCACGTTTCCCCCATGTTGCTTTTTTCATTGCCCGTTTTTCAAGCAGCAGCAGATTGCTAACGCTCCCCATCAGCAAGCCACTGCGGACTGGCTTTCAAATTTGGCAGCTGTCAACTTGTGCTCTGCAACCACTTTATCCTGCTTTCTGCTGAGGGCTATTTTTGATTTGCTTTTTTCAGACCCAAGTGCCCCACCTGCATAAGCAGCTGGATTATTGGGCTCTCTTCATGGCCCAGCATCTAACCACGTGAGACAACTGGCAGTGCTGCTGTGTGTAAAGCGGTGTACGTAGATAACCAGGGAGTCACTCTACAGTACAGTACAGTACAAGCATGTTTTCAAAAGTGGTGGGTGATTTGGGAGGAATCTCACATCTCAGGTGTTTCTGCCAAGGGATGAAGTCCATCTCACTTCAGACAACTTCAAACATCCTCACTGAGCTGGGCACTGAGGGTCTTGCAAATATATCAGACAAACAGAGTTCTAAAAGTTTTCTTTGCCTTTTACCACCAAATGTGGAGGAAGCTCAGATATGGCCCTGCATCCCCATCAAGTGGAGTTCATATAGGTACAGACAAGAAAGCTGGAAGACCTGGATTTCTAGAAGACCCAAGTCAAGTTGAAATAGTGCCCATGGCACCAATGGCACCCTGCTTATCCAACAGTACCATCTTGTCCTCCCCATGCCAAACCTGCTGGTTCAACAGTAGTGTGGATGCTGCATTGCTGGTGCCAGGAGAAACAGGTTGATGGCTACAACCACAGAGGTGCTCTTCAGGAACAGCTCTGGTCAGAACATTAATTCTCCTGCACAGCATCCACAGTTAGATGAAACTTGCTCCCAACCAACAGAACTCCACACGTTTCAAAAATGTCTCCTCTTGCATTAAAACTCCCAATGCATATACATACTCTCCCTTCCCAGCTTGCAGTTTTGACCTGTGGAAGGTGCCACAGAGTTCCAGCACAATTTTAGGTACCTCCTTATCAAAATCTGGGCCTGGCAACCCACAACCCACGTTTTCCCCCGAAGTCCTCCCAAAAGATAGCTGAGCCATACCTCTTTAAGGACCAGCACGCACTTGCCAGGCCCGACAGACTGAGGTAGCTCTGCTATTCTGCCTTTGTTTAAATATGGACCTGAGAAGCAGCGGTGGTTGATGTAGAGCTGGGGGCAGCAGTATCTCCCATTGATGGTGCCTGCAAGGAGAAAGTGGCATTGACGTGTGTGTACACTCTGGTACAATAAATCAAGGGCCCTTCTTCCTCCTCCTAAATGGGGGAAGGAGGGGAGAAGAGTAAAGGGGGTCACAAAAAGTCTTCCCTAAGACAGAAGGTAGAGAAGCTTCTGCTACTCTAGTCTGTCCAACACGGGAAAATTAATTGCTTTTAATAGCAACTAATATAGCTGCACACCCTACTGAATGGAGAATTGGGAAAGGATTTCATTCATAACATGCACTGAGGCTCTTTCATAACTCACATCACAGATGGACATGAGCAACTCAATTGTGACTTGCTAGGAAGGGAATGTACAAGTTGCTTCTCACCAGGCATGGAATCAGCTCAGGGAGAAAATTCAGGTGAAGGGCACTACATACCCTGTTCAGCTACTCTCCAACCCAGTAAGTACTGGGGTACCATTCCCATGAAATTACACGGGTCTACTGAGCAGTTTTCTGTATCTGGGCTAATCATCCTGGGCTCCTTTATAGCCCATGGAGAGAAGCAGATACTTCAAGACACCATTCAAATGGCTGTCCGCAATAGCTTAGATGATCATACCCAAAAACAGCCTGTTTGACTACATTTGATTGTAAGAGGGCACTGGGTTGTTGGCTCAGATACTGGTATGTGTCCTGTAGACAGCTGAAATAAGGTGAATTACATCCTGCCCTTCCTGCAGCGTCTCTGCAATTAACTGGATGAATATTGTACTCTCAGTGCCTCCCACTACCACTAAAGGGGAGAAAAATTCACCTTTAGCAGAAGTAGCAGCTGTACCACACAGTCATGATGCTAACACAGGGACACATTAAGTCCTGGTGTAAGCAATTTAATAGATCCCAATTAAAAAGTCACATCCATCCCCACCAGAGCTTCATTAGTCTGACCCTAACATCATTAGCTGAAACATGCAAGCTGCAGGGGAACACCAATAACCCCACCAAGACACAGCGTTCCCACTTAGAGGACCAGACCTTCACATGCTGTACTCCTGAGACTCCCTGCACTGTGTGTAGGCCCGCTTCACCTTACACCCCTGAGGATGTGGCCCTATCTCCCCACCCATATGACACACTCACTCCCTTTTTGGGGTTGTCCCCCTCCATACAGGCAACGGATCCTTGAGATAAGGATCCTGCTGGTGTCAAGCAGCCTTACCTGTTGTGTCTGGCTGAGGAACCGGGCAGAGGTCATGAGGTATTTTCTCAACAGGCACTGTGGATGGTAACCTGTTAAAGAACAATTTGGAGTAATTACTAGGGTTAAATGGGGCCAAGGGGCAGAACCAGCCTTCAGGCTGGACCGAGAGACACACCACCATCTGCCTGGAGTGAGGAATGGAGATTCATCAAATGCAACCCTGCTTCCACACATTTTATCATAGCCCAGGACCTGCATATTGCAGAAGAAGGAGCCAGACTGACCCCTCCTCCAAAAATGCACTCCAGTCCGTGAGTTTTAGCCCTTCGGGCTGCAAATATTCACACTCATGTCCCTTAAATTCTAGTTTCTGGAAACTGGAACGCCCTCCTGGTGCATGCCTGTCCTCCCCAGATATCCCTTACTGGCCAGCAGGCACTAGATATGGCTGCACAGTCCCAACTAGCAAAAAATTTAGGACTTTCTAATATGTTCACAAATATTCTAGATTTAAAGGAATCCCATTGCCAACTGTGCTGCAGTATCCGAGTGGTAGTTAGCAAAGTCACTCAGCTGCTGTGTATTATTTCCCCTGGAAGACCTGATGCATCACTGTAAAAACATCACCTTAAATAACAAAAACTTACTGCTTTTCTGGCTGCACAACTGCAATTCTTCTCTTCCTTCGCACTGCAAAAATGAAGCAAGAAATAGTTTTGTACTCTTCTGTCCTATAAAATACACCCATAATGCATAAAAAGCTGTATAAATGCACTGACTATAAAATGACTTCTAACACAATGAAATGGTACTTAATTACTATCGCCATCTTTTCTTGGTATTTTTAAGTAAGTCACTACATCGTTAAAACCTGTTTTAAAGATGTAATAATACATTTAATCTTTCCTCTGGAATGCTAATATCGTGTTTTATGGGATCAATATAAAAAAAAATAAAATAAAAACACAAATATTTTTCCATACAGAAACACATATGGATAAGATTACATTTTACAAGCATGATTACCTCCAGCATAATTTATCCCTAGCTATAAATTGCGATAGGGCTGCTTAATGTTGCCATAGCAGTATTCTCCCAAATTAGGCCCTGGCTGCCTGATTTTTAACTTAAGCATATTTAACTCTTCAAAAGGGCTGACACATTTTAAAATTTGCCTTTCAGATGTTAATTAATATAAACAGCGAGGCTAATTTTTCGTCTGGTGGCTTGAGATCGGGGCTGAATGGTTTCTGCAAGGAACAGGAGAACAACACCAAGCCACTGAGCACTCATGAATTGCCTTCTAATGTGAATCACAAGGAAAGAAATCCGTCTTAATATGCACTGGAGGTAGGACAAAATGCTGTGGGCTTAATCGTGCCAAGAGAGATTTAAGTTAAACACTAGGAAAATCCCTGAACTGATAAGGGCAGTGAAATAACAGGAGAAATATCCTGGGAAGGTGCAGAAGCTCCATTGTAAGAGGCCAGAAAACATTTCTCAATTTAGATAAAGCAAATCCTGTTTTGGAGAGGGAGTGCCAGGCTGGCCTCTGTATGTCCCTTCAGGCCCTATATTTTATGGTTGTTTTTGTTTTGTTTTGCTTCTTGATTCGAGGTCCTGTGTTCCTAATTCATTCAGCTGTCTAACTGAACTCAGCTCAGCATAACAGAACTTGGTTTCACTCTGACAACCCCACTGCAAACCCACAAGCCACACTGTGCAATCCCAAACCACATAACGACCTTTCCCAGTGCTAACAATCCCATTTTTAGAGAGACCGATCACACAGACAAGTACAAATTATGTAATAGCAGTGCTGCAGCATCTGGTCACTAATTAGATTTATTACTATTTATTACAGTATGCTTGCAGTCTGGTTACTAGTCTGCTAGTTAGGTTGGTAGTTTCAAGAATTGGATTACAGACTTAAGACAAACTCCCTGATAAAACTTTTGATATGATATCTATTCTGCTTGAGGTTTCCATATACTTACAAACAGCTTTGTGTGGTGGAGTTAGGTTATAAGCATTCGCTTCACACCAGCCAACTGGGAAAATGTCCATAGACTCTACATCAACTATATACTCTGGAGAGGGCATCTGTAAACCTATAAACACAAATTTATAATGTAATTTAGACACGAGCTCAGATCCACTCGAGCATTCATCATGAACCAAGGGAAGCAAATGATGGAACACGTAAAAATAAATCTGCTTCCCTGCATCAAAATCAGGCATCATTTCATCTTCAATTTTGCAAAGACAGCAATGATAGGGCTGTTGCATTTACAGTGAAATGTGATTCCAGAGAAAACCCACATTAAGAGCACACTAAGGGTGCGCAGTGAAGCAGCCTAAAGCCAGTGAGGTTAAACACGCAGGACTTTCCCCAGCAAGATGGCCTGATTGACCCATTGGTTCTCCCGTAGAGTTGCACAAGCAAAGTAGCAGAAGGACAGTTGGGTGCTTACTCTTACTGGTAAGAGCATGCACATGGGCTATAACATAATGGTAGCTAATGGGATAGGCCTTTATGCTCCAATGCTCCCCTGAAGCTTTTCTGTGTAGTTCTGCCCTTGTGTCACTGTTTTTAAAGGCAGGAGATGGCCGCTCATCTGACTAGAGGTACCGTGAATTGTCCTAATGCTCCTCACAGCACATGAAACTTGAGCTCATCACCCAGCAAGCGACAGGCAATATAAAATCCCTAAGTGGGATAGATGCACTAAGATCTCTGGCATAGCACTGACTCCAAATTCTCACGGAAAAATTCCACCTAAAGCCAATCTCTTCCAGTTTGGTTATTACGCCTCCTTCAGAAGACACTCTCCTGTCTTCGTTTATTTGGGTTTCACTCAAAGCCCATTGGAAATATTCCCACTGACTTTTGGAAACAACTGGATCCTGAGTTAAGACACCATTTAACTACTCCAATTCAACTCCATCTGTGCTAGTACAGCCTCATCAGCAAGTTCCTGCCCCTCTGCCATTTCCACACTAGGACCAGCACCAGCATGAGACAATCTCCTAATAAAAGAGACCAAAGGATCAGCAGCTTCCCCTGCAGCATCCTCGCTTTTGCATCTGTTACAGCAACTTTGCCTCCTGCTTAATGCAGCAGTGCTTGACTGTGCTCAGCTAGATGACTATGGGGAACTTCCCACTAATGAATGTTCATCAAGGGCTTGCAGTGTAATTGAAACAGTAATTGAACTTTGTGATGGGAATGGCATCAAGACTGAGCTGTAGCACGTGGATCAGTCTCGTCTCTAGTAATAAACTTGCTGTGCTTTTCAGAGTGTGAGGTCGTATTAAAACTCAAATGAAGAAGGAAAATCGGTGCTAGTGTTTCCAATGCTGGAGAAAAAAGAAATCATGCTGTCTGTATAGTTGTATGGACGTCTTCATGGTATTCCTCTGAGCCCTGCATTGTGCTCATGCGTCATACCTTGAAGATACGGTCCCTATTTCACCAGCATATGGGGAAGGGAAGAAGAAAAGATGAAGCCACACAATACAGAATGCAACCTGGTATTCCCTGGACAACCATTTACCTCTAAGAGGAAATACCACATCGTCACAGCTCAGTTTGAACCTGACAGAAGCTGTAGTCTCCAGTGTGCAAAACATTTTCACCTAATGCCACAAATCCAGCCAAGGATCTGATATGAGAACTGCTGAAGTAAGTGGCAAGACATTCACAAAGTGAGCAAGCAATGGATCAAGTCCTAAACAGAGCAAGAGATCAACACAGTCCCCACTGAAATTTCACCAGATCTGTGAAAATCCACTATTTTAATGACTGTAACTGTTCTATGGTGTTATTCTGACCCAATAAACAGATCAAGTGTACCTTCCTGCTCGCAAACAACAACAGAAGTGACATGAAAACTTTGTTTTCAACAGCTGCAGCTGCCCTGATGAGCAAGAAAGCACCATAATGTCTGCTCTCCTGCAACACCACTATTCTTCCTGTAAGACATAATCACAGCCATTCTGGCCTTGCTTGCACTGCTTCTTCCCTTTGGCAATCAATAATCTTGCCTTTCACTTCTGACATCTTACTGCTTCATTTGGACTTACTCATGTAAATGGAAACCAGCTTGTCTGAAACCCATTAGTTTCATTTGCTGCATTTTATGCTGCCATCTTGCCAGACCAAGAAATGTCCACGAGACTTGAGAGGTTAAATGGAAAAGCAGAGAACAGGGGGATTGGAAATAGGGTGAGGAAAATTTCCATCTCCCACCACAAATCTAGGGCAGAATAGCGCAGCAACTCTGGAGAACTATCAGAGGGAAAATTATGGAAAACCTCTCTGGAGAAGTGATTAACAAAAGAGTTTTCTTTAAATTCCTAGTCTGCGCAGAGAGTGTACATTATTACTTGTATAAATTCATACCAGAAAGTTTCAGCTTTAAAATCTAAAATGAACCCGTAAAAATTAACAATGCAGATGATGAGTAATAAAGTAGCAGAAAGTGATGGGATATGCACAGCCTCGGATCAGCGCTGTACTTCTTTTCGTCCGCAGGGGAACTATACTGCTGCTCATTAAATGCTTGCCCTGAAGTTTACAGAGTTTTGCTACTGTACAAAGCATGATTTATTAAGCAATGTTCCCTCATGTCTAACTCGACGCTGCTTAACTACTGCGTCCTGTTTTATGGCTGCAGTTTGGGCTGTCAAACAGCGAAACTGGGAGGGCAACAATGAAAGCTTCAGACGCACCCATGATAAATGGTGGGACCCGAGGTCTTCAGCAATGGGCTCCCATGGCAGTTGGGAGTCTTGCTGCTACCAGAATATAAATAATCAGTTAGAAACAATAGTGTATTAATGGAGTCGAAAAAACATGCCATAGTCCAAGCCACATTTATTTTACAACTCCGAAAGCAGTGTTCGGTATTTTTTTTAATGCCCAGTTTTAGCCTAACGTGCATACTGCAGTCACGAATTTCAACAGCAGCAAAGTCTTCTTTTTATTTTTGCAGTTTTTTGCATCTTCTCCTTTTACTACAGATCATTCTATTCCTGGTATTGAAACATAAAACAAGTGTAAAGCATCTATATATAAAGAACTCAAAAGGCAAGGGGATACATACAGGATTTTTATGACAAGTTGTAAAAAATCTTCCTTTAAGAAATTAAAAGAGTAAAAGGCAGAGAGAAAGAGACAAGGGAAGGGAGTGGGGTGATGCATGTGGCTTTCTCCCTGCCTTTATCCAGGGTCTTGGCGGACCGGTTGATTTAAAGACCCAAGAAACAGCACTCCTTGTTCGCTATAACGGGCAGGAGTTTAGTGAACACTGAGTCCCTTTGAAAGTATTACAACTTAAAAACATATGAAAGATTCCCAGACCCCACTGAATCCGTATATAAAAGTGAAGGCACCTCCCCATTTAAGAAGGGCAGTTGTGAAAATGGGCCAGACTCCTTGACCACATGGGTGTAAACTCGATAACAGCATTAGTGAGAGGCGAATTTCAAACAAGCATTGATTCCAGCTCTTTAACAAAAATATCTGCCAAGTGTCCAGATCAGGCTGCAAATGAGCTTTAGCTACCATGAGGCCGAAGGCAATTGGTTTTCACAGATGAAAAAACCAAAACCTGCCATTGCATGATGCTCTACCAAAAGCTAACGTACAAAGTTGTACTGCTCTGTACATTGGAGATAAACACAGAGGGGACAAAGCTACCTGTTGGGGACAGAGAAGGAAGGAAGAAGATCTCCCCAGATCTTAGCCAGCCCAAACTGTGGGGCTTAGCAGCAAAGACACAACAAGCACGAATGATTTCGCCTGCCAAGCTTTAGATCAGAAGGAATCTCTCTTTAGGTAGCAATTGAGTTATAAATCTCTGAGAAAGGGATTTATCTCAGAGGTGCCAGGAGAGCCTTGTCTCCCATATAATGCTATTTCCGTAGAGCTAAACGCCACAGAACATCTGCCTTTGTTATATTTTAGAACAAGCTGCTAGCGCAGATGAGGTACTTTGGGTTACATGTCAACGTTATTACTAACTTTAAGGGCTTTGATTAGAGACCTTTCCTCTTGTACAAACTGCACTGCACATTGTCAGACACTGAAATACTTCTTGGGTTATTATAATCAATGTACCATGGTGCTGATGGGAAAAGTAACTCCCCTGTACCAGGGGAAGATGAAGCTGTTTGCATCAGTCTGGCTTTCAGCATCTTCCCAGCCCCAAAACACTGAGAGCGGAGCATCTTGCAGAGGAGGGGAGGTGACCCTTTGTGCAGAACACGCATGAGACTTCATCTCCCATGGGACCTCTGCAAGAACCCCTTGCCCTGACCCCTACAGATCTCTCCTTTCCTGATATCGTGTGCTTGACTATGGTTTGTACTCCATTAACACTTTCCTATCTGTTTTACCCTGGAAGAGCCAAAATAAACTTTCAATAATCTCTGAGAACAAATATAATCATGCCTTGCTTTCCTTCCAGATCACTGAGAAAAAAATGCCATTGTGTTTCCTGGGCTTTTATGTAGCAAGTGTTTAAGAGAATGCCGCTCTTTTCTGTCCTTTCATCAGCCCAATCTCTCACAGATGCCTTGAAACATCTAGTGGCATCTATCAGATATGCATAAGCAGAGCTGCACAGTTTCTACCTATCGATATATAGGTATATCGATATATCGCAAGAAAAGGGGTGAAGACATTTTATCATCACCCCTTCATGAACCATCATGGTAGCTTAACCAAATACATTTTATTTTCCAAATGGGAGGGTTACAGCAGGATGATCCCTTTTGCCTGTGTCAAGGCTGGCAGCACGAGGGACAGAACTTGCATCCTTATGCATTCATCCAGAGGCAGGAGCACAGATCTTACAGAGCTTGGTGATGGGCAGGACTATGGGCCACCTGACGTGCCTTTGATATTTTCATGGTTCTCCACAAGAAAGAATAGAAACATATGGCATTTGTAGTTGGTGCTGACCCAGTTACCACTGATTTCAGAGAGAAAACGAAGCTCTTATATTGACTGTAGATGAAGGCAGCAGCTTCTAACAATAATGTGTGAGCTTGATGGGTAAAAATTAAAAAATGCTGTGACAAGGATACAACAGCTTTATGGTTTATCACAGTACTCATCAAAACACTTAAATAACCATGGCTTTCTGCTCTCAGTGACTTTACAAATAACAATGTTTTTAAATCAATAATAAGAAGAATCCCTATGCTGTTCTAAATTACACTTATTTCAGAAGTCCTTGCTCAGATGAATTGAGGTAAAAAAAGTTCCAAGAATAAAAACACATCAAAAATGAGCTCATCTGTACCTCACTAAAGAAAACATAAAAACAGACTTTTTGATATGGTATTATGCCTTGCTAGTTTTTCAGGATTCTCCTAATACTGCTTGTAAAGTGGTGGTACTCTTCACAGGCTGACAGCTTTCTAAACTCTATATTTTAGAGTAACTGTCTGCAAAAGCTCTCTTAGATCAATGAAAGAAGTGACACAATCACAGAGCAGAAAGATGTGAGCAGGCAATGGCCATGGTGAGGAACAGAACATGTTGCAGTATGGATCTAGGTGAAACAAAGGAGTGAAAAGAACAGGAAAGAAGGAAGGAAGGAGGTTGCAGGAGGACAGGAGATCCCACAAGAGCACGTTGGAAATATCAGTGGAAGTGTCAGCCATACAGATGAGGCAGACATCCATTCCTAGGACAGAGATCCATCATGATGGCAGTGAGGAGATTTCCATGGTCAACAGAGATCACTCTGATAAAGTCCATGTGGATGGGAGGGTGGAAGGTCTTGTGGCTCCCTCCTGGAGAGAGCCGGGGAAGGCAGTTCTCAAAAACTTACATTACTGGTCAACGTGTATAAAGGGGCAAGGCCGAAGGAAGCAATATTGGGCAAAGGATGAAGGACAAAACTGAGAGGGTTTGAGTGAACCAGACAAATACAAGAAGCCTTTACAGCACATACCTTCCAGGTGAAGCCACATTAACCGTCCTTTAACTGAGGTGATAGAAGCGACACATATCTCTGCAGGGTTCCTGGGGTTCACTGCCTCCAGCTTCATGTTCTTTGTAAAACCACGACTGAAGGACGTCTGAAAGAGTCAAGGACCAACACTGAAACATGGCATTGCAGCAGTGAATGACTTTAAATAGGTTGTCTGCTGGGAAGCATAACATTAGCATGGCTGTTTTTTTTTTCACTGGAAGTGCAGGAGACACTGAAGAACCCAAAGGCATCCAGATGTAAAATGGAGCTTCCCTGCACATGCATATGAAAAAGTCAATGATGGTGACAAATCAGGAAGCAATGTAATTCATGGTTTACACCAATCCCTAACTCTCAGAGACTGGGAGGAGGTTACTCCACACCAGCAAAGCCAGGCCAGATATAGCTGCAATGGTCCCCAAATCAGCAATCATCTCCCCAAGTAAGAAATAAAAGGACCAAAACGTGGGGTTGTTGTGAGAACACAACAGCTCTCATTGTAGGACGACTTTGGCAGCCAGAGAAGCTGCAGTCCCAACCATTTAGGTACCACTGCTGTAAGCTAACATCTGCCCTGGCAACCTGTTTCAGCTGGAGGTTTGCCTGGCTGTGTGATGGCACCAGGCTGCTGACCAGCCCCTTCTGCACCTGCAAAGCCAGGATGGCTTGGCCCTAATACAACAAACCAGAGCTCCTGTTTGTAGATGCTGCCGGTGATCCCAAGTGTGAAGGAACCCCAAGACCCTACAACCTGCCCCAAAACCTTCCCCACAAGCCAAGCCTCAAGCTACTCCTCATTTACTTTTATCCTTAACCTCTGTCCCTTCCAGCGTCTCCTCTCCCTTTGCTTAAGCTCAGACATTGCTTGGACTGTCCCAAGCCTTGCCCAGTGCACAGATCAGCCTCACGCTGCAAAAGCTGCAACTGGCCAGGACTACAGAAAAGCAGGGTGAGTTTGTTTAAATGCTTGTTATGTTGCCTAACCAGGAAACGTCATTTATCATCACACTGGCTCTTTTCACTGCAGTTCAGTGCTGGAGGCTAATTTATACAGAATCAATGGCAAAACAGTTAGCTGGGAGTTTATTTTACTAAGCATTTGGTCATGTCAATCCATTTCATAACTGCCTCTCCTTGTTAAACATCCCCCCTGGGGAAAGAGTTACAGCATATCTACTTCCAGCACCACGTCTGGCTGCACTAGGTGGAAGATGTGCCTGCAATAAGGCTTCTATCAAAGAGCTGCTCACAGATACGAAACAAATGGACCAACCTGCCAGGGAGGCAGCCCAAGCAACAGCACTAAGATTACATCTCTCTGCAGAGAACTGTATTATCAAGAGTGAAAGAATAACAGACATGTTCATCTGATTAATGTTTCCTTAAAAAAAAGGGGGGGGAGGGAGAAAAAATAGTGCTTAGACCTGATTTAATCTTTGGAGAATATTACACAGAGGCTATTTTCAAGGCTGCTGGTGTTGAGAGCACAGATACATTACTTGACAAAAGGGAAGGAGATAAAAAGAAAAGGGAGGGGTGCTTGCAGAAGAGAAGAACGTTTCTCCACCGTATTGGTGCGATGCAGTACTGCCCAGCTTCTCTCTGCACTTTCAGAAATCTTCAACTGAAGTCCTCTGAGGCAGAGGGTTTTGCATGGGAGGGCACAATAAATGGGGCAAAGAAATCCTAACTCTGATTTGATTCCCAGGTCAAACTCTGTAGATGGTACAGATCTTCTGAATTCATCAACAAGAAGTGTTCAAATCCATCAATTCACCAGCAAAGGTCTATTCCAGACCAGGCTGCCCTTGTGCCACCATGGATGAGGAAGGCCAACCAGAGTCCAACACGCCATGCAGAAACACGGTGGTGTCTTGTGGGACTGTCTCCACTCTGCTTTTCATGAATACCCTGTCATTCAGTCTCATGACTGCTGAGTAGTAGTGAAAGGGTATGCACCTCCCGGAGGAACCTGCTGTCCACCATTCAAACACCGCTTTATTCTGCAAACCCTTCTGTGCTCAGTTTAGGTACCACCAAATGTCCAGTGACTGAGTTATTGATGGAATCTCAACCTGCGTCAGTTGAAAGGAGCATGAAGAAGAGCACCAGGTTATTGGAAAAGGCTACATCTGCCTTTCCAATACATGGAAATATTCATCACGTGGTGAATACCTGTAGGATCAAGCCACGCCAGACTGTCATTGCTGGTGAACAGCGTGCAAAAGACTATTTCTATAGCTCTGAATCTTAATGGCTCACAGCATAATGATGTGCTACTCACTCACACATCACTGGTGCTGTATCAAGGAAGCACATGAACTGTCCCAAAACCAGAGCATCCCTGTGAGTCAACCACTCTTCTCACACTCTCCATCGTTTCAACCTTAGCTTTTAAATGCATTTGGTTTGGTTAAATGTATCCCCATGGAAATCAGAGAAAACACACAATGCATGAAAAGGGCCAGATGACATCTTGTGATTTTTTTTACCCAGCTTATATTTTTTTAATATCATTAGAATTACTTGTAATGGTCAGTTCAGATCCCTCTTGTGCTAGGTGCTGTACAAAACCAGAGAGAGACATGAAGAGCAGGAAATCTAACTGAATCAGGTAAGGACAAGAGTAAGATCGTATTTTTTCTCTTTTAGATACAGAGACCTGAAACACTAGGCTTCCTTCCTAAGACAGACTCATGCTGGTCTCAGGGAACCTCCCAAAGACTTGCTGCAGCTTTTCTTTGCAAGCAATCATGTTTCACATGGTTTGACAGGAGGAACACAAGGACAAAAAGAGAGCTTACGTTTCTAAAGCACAGATGAGGCGCTGCCTCCGCTCCACACTGCTTCTGGTAATCTGCCCAGTCAAAGTCCTGGCCAGAGTAACCTGCAGGACAACAAAACAGAAAGTGCTATCAGACACCACTTCACATCAGAGGGAGAGCAGAAAATGGGCCCCAAGCAGACAATCATTTGCATTTCAGCATCCCATCCTGTCTCAGTGAAATGTGCAGTACCAGCAGGCAAGTTCGCTGAATGCCTGTTCATACATCATGAGAGCCAATGCCAGCACTTCTCCAGCACCCACTCACACAACTTCTGCATTTCCCTTTGAAAAGTCCAGGTCTTCATTAAAAAGTAATACAACATATATTTTCCTTAATTTCCCTTTCCAGTGTGCATCTCCCAGGCCTTAATAAAGGCCATAACTACAAAGAAGTGCTACTGCCCCCACTTTCCAGGTGTGACTAGTCATAGACCTCTTTCTCCTTCCTTTAGGTATCTAAACGATGGCGTTGTGGAGCTAGACATCAAGGGTCCCTCAGCAGTCAACAGGAAGAGGGCCAGCACAATCAGAAGCTGATCCCTCCCCTCTCTCATACCATGAGATAAACTCTCCTCTCTCTTCATTGATATGGATGTACCCTGCATGACTGACTCTCCAGCAGCTCAGCATACATGAGCTGAATCCCACTGTAGTAAGCATGTTACCCAAGGTCGCACAGAAACCTGGAGCAGAGCAGGAAAATGAACCCAGAATTCCCAGCTCCTAAAGTCTCAGCAACCAGATGATCCTTTCAGCTTCTGGTTCTAGGGAAAAATGGAAGTGACGGTGATTTACAGGGGCAGCTCTCAAAGACTCCCATCACAGAGAGACAAAATCTCTACTCATCTACACTTCTTACCTGGCTATTTAGGCAATAAATTCTTGGGACAGCGGGTCTTGTTTGTTTTTTTGTTGCTTTCTTTTGTTGTTTGTTTGTTTGATTTTAATATGGTTCTTAGCCTAAGTTTTTATGGTGCTTCATACCACTGACTGCTAATCCTGTCCAGGGTCTTGGGATGATACTGTAATAACATTATTGCAAAATTACTCTCACTGGAAAGTTTCAGGAGTCATCTAAAGGCCAAATTCTCCCCTTAATCTCCCTGTCTGGCATTTCAGCCTGGACTCAATCTTACAGAACATCCCTTAATGTCTTTTTCATTGACAGTCAAAAAGGGATACTCAAGATCAGATGGGAATGAATCATTTATGACAGTGAAATTTGTGATTTTTTTTTGTAGGCAAGAAAGGACTGCAATGCTGAGTTGTAGTCACCTATCCATCACCCAGATCCAAAAAAAGGATGTAAAAATTTTGAAAATAAAGTCCCAAGCATCATGCTAAGGTGCAAGTATCTGGGATAAGATGAGCTTGTAAACCTAATGACTAAATACCTGACAAACAAATTAATGAGATAAAGCCTTGAGCAGAGAGGGTCCTAAGAAGCCTGTCCCTGTGGGACATGAAAGTGCAATAGTAAAACACAATAATGATAGGAAAACTAGAAATAAACATGCACAGGGAAGTATAACAGGGCCATCACTTATAGAGAATCTTCATTTTTTCATATGAAAAAACTCCTTGTATTGTTTTCACATGCATTAACAACCAATTTCTGCAACAGTATTTTCTTCCTGCTTCTTTTCCACCTCCTTTTTCCTCTCGAGTTATTTGCTTGCCAGACACTTTCCAGCTTCATAAAATGAAATGGAAAACAGGAGGAGAAGTGCACATCGTATCAGAAGGGATTCATCTGATCACATACAGATGTTTGCAGTGGAGATGCCTAGAGCCATGTTTGTTGTCCTGGCGTTCCCTGAGGAGTCAATGGAGAAGTAGGCAGGTCTAGAGGTGATCTGTCTGTCCTTCTTCAGAAGGAGCAGAATCACGCTGTGAAAGTCCCTCTCACTCTCCATTGACTCCAGAGGCAGTTACAGCGATGGACTCGGATGAAGACAGACACAGTGCAGTTATCCCTATTAAATACTCTCAGGCCCAGCCCAGCTGCCAGAGCATGTTGCTCTCAGGGACCCAAAAACCTGCCCACACCCTGCACATTCTCATGTCTCTGATCTAAACCCCTCACACACAGCTTTTGAATCTTAATTTAGAGCTATGCAAAATTTTGGCAGAGTGGATGGAAAAGGGCCATTGACACAGTTTCAGCAGGGTATAAAAACCTGACTGAGTTGTCACCACACAACCACCTGGTGGCTTGGCTCTGCACCACCCAAATCTCTGTGAGACCCTTTGCTGTAGACTTCATTTGGAACAACACCCAGGAGGGCAGTGATGCAGCTTGCCAGAACTCACTTCAGCAGCCCAACTGACTGCTCCAAGAGGACCATACACAAGAACTGCCTTCAAAAAAGCCTGGACCTGCATATACCCTCTTCATGGAGCCTCACAATATAAGCTAAATGGGTGCCCTCATTAGCACATGGCATTCGCATACTGTTATCCTTTAAAGCTCAGCCCAAGTAATAATGTTCAAAGCTTTGCTTGCATGATTCACCTATTGCTCCCGAACGTGTAAAACCTCATTGTGTCTGCTATCTTGACTCTCAGCAGTTTAATCAGAAACAAATATAACTTTACAAATGTATTGGAGGTTTTGGAAATGGTATTTCCTTAGTAAGCCTTATAACTAAGAGCGCTACTGCAATGTTTTTCCCCATCTTAATAGCTCATAAAAAGGAACAATGGTTGCCACTCTAAAGGGAAGTGGTCTATAAATCCAGCTCCAATAAATATAAACAGCGCTTGTTCAATGTTTATACAGCAGCAGTAAATGGGTATTCATTTTTGGCACTGTACAGGAAAATACTGCTCTCTGTTTCTAGTAGCAAATGTTTGCACCTCCTGTTCATGACTCATCTACTACATGTTTGGTTTCAACACAGGCCTGACAGGCAAAAAAGCAAAAGAACAGATATTAAAGAAATAAAGGACTCTGAACCCAAATATCCCAACCTGCCACGCTGTTCTGATGAAATAAAATCAGTTAATTTTAAAATCAGAGAGCTTCCTTGTCAACCTTAAATTAACCAAAACAAACAAGCCTAGAATACAGCAAAGACTCTTTCCACAAAGAGAAAAACGACTTCTGTGTTTTTCCCTTGTCATCTGCTGCTCCATGGGAATTTTTTTGCCTTTCAATAGGGAGAGCCATTTAGGCAACACTAACTTTCGTCAACATTGTCAAGCAGGAGAACGGTCAAATCTGCGTGTAAAAGAAGGACAATTCTGGACACGCCAGGGCAGATATAACCATCCAGTGGTTTGAGTGGAAATGGTGGGATTCCCTCCTCCTTCCACAGGTTCACTCAAGTGAGCAGTGTTGCAGCCCTCTCCTATCAGCCATGATTATTTCTTTATCCAAAGCTGATATTACTCAGAGAAGACCTCAAGTGTGGGTCTGGATGCATTTCACTTTCCATCTGCATTTTTTTGGTGTGTTTTTTTGCTTGTTGGTTGGTGTTTCAGGAAGTGCTCTAATGTCTAATCACATTTTAGTGACTCAAAGTGCGTGTTTGTTTGATGATTTTGACATCAAAGGTCCTAAGATGCAGTTTGGACATGCAGACCCCATACACAGTAGAGGAAACACAATATATTTTGTGCATCTATCTGCCACTTGCTTTATACCTCTTTTAATAGCTTTTCTCCACAATTTCTGATTTGACAGCAGAAAACAAAGACCTTCTACACTTTCTGAGGAGCCCAGGTAGACCCCAATCACCAGACATCACACCAGATGCCTACTTGCTGCTTAGACTTTACTGGCCAAGTTGAGAAATATGTTATGATAGGTGGAAGGATGCTACAGACACTTCTAAATATGTTGGCATCTAAAAGAGAGTTCACACACAGCTGACCCATAAAACACCACCTCAAACAGGCTTTGTACCAGCATGAACTGGAAATTATTAGGCCATGACCTTTTAAAGAGAAATGTCTGTCCTATGGTCTACTTTTGCTAATTGGCTGGCCTGGGGGAAGCCACATGTGAATTCATGGTGAAAAAACAAACAAACACAAAAAAAAAACCCACACTGAATTTACTTCCATTTTTAGCAACTTTTCTCGCCAATACCAGTAAGCACTTACACAGACATTATCATTACACTGGGATTTAAGCAGGAGGAAGATAAAGCATCCACAGAATACTTTTATTTCAGTAAAAGCAATAAATTAATCATAGATGCACCATACGCAGCTGCACGCACAGGGCTCCAGGACATTGGTGGGAATTTCAAATTACACATGCTGAAGAGACACCTTAGATATACCTAAGATGACTCTGAATCTGGCAGTGAATAACCCTTCACTTCCTTGGGATTAGCAGAAGCATTTTTTTTTTTTTTTCCAAAATGAAGACAAATATGCATGTACACAACTTCATAGGATTTTTTTTTTTTTTTTTGAAGTATTTCTTCTTCTCCCAAGCAATGCCATTTTTTGGCAGAAGTTCAACACCCTGACCAGATTCAAAAATCTAAAATTCCAGAGAGCCAACACATTTTGCAAGCGAAGAAATATTGCTGAGGCACTGCAGGTGGTTGTCTGAAATTGCAAGTAATTAACTGCACTGCTACAAAGTTGGGAAATAGCACAGTCGGAGACTGTTTCTCCTGGCTCTGACCTGAGCACTGCTCTCAATTTGCCCTTGCCTGGGATTTTTTGAGACAGCTAAGGAAACGTCTACACACTCCTGGGCAGGCAGCTGTGAGTTAACTGATGAGGCACAAGGTGATTTCAATACAGGAGACATTTAGATTTAGGAGTTTTGCTTGGGCTCAGCATTGTACCAATGGGGATGCTATAGCGGAGCTGCCTGGTTTGTCTCTAACATAATACAGCTTTTAATGCTCCTCTTGCCTCTGCACACACAGAGCATCACCAAGATGCATTTTGCAGGAATTTCCTAGGCTTCAGTGCAGCTTGCTTCAGAATACAAAGCACATGGACATCAATCTATCAGCAAGACACGTTTGCAGAGATGTTCACAGGCTGTTATGAGCCAGAACAGCCCCAGTCACTCAACAGAGATGCTCTGGCTGGAGATGCTGAGCGTGGTACTCTGCAGCAAAGAGTGGCGTGATTTTAAAGGCAGTAAGAGGAGGCAAGCTTCCTTCAGAGGAAAGCTGCAAATCATTGAGAAAGAATACAAACCCTTGGGAGGTGTGAGATTGACTCCGTTTTTAAGGCACCACTGGATTGGCAAGATCCCTAAGGAATCCGCATGGCAAAGCATTGAGATTTTGCTGGGTTCAGGTCTCAAGTCATCAATGGTCACTTGTAAATAATGATTGTTAAAAACCTATGGGAAGAAAAAGAAGAAAACAAAATTGAATGTTAAATTTGCTGCAACGCCAGCAAATGTAGAAAGCTGAAACAAACTGGAATCAAACTACTCCTGAAAACAACCCACTCTCACCTAACACTTTTCATCAAAGTGTTTCTGTTGAAGAGATCAAGGCTTGAGTTTTACAGATGGGTAAACTGAGGCAAGGGAAAGCACCATGGTTCAGGGTCACTCAGTGTGCCCATAGCTGAGCAGGAACTGGAAAAATCCTGGAGACCCCATGACCTTCCCCTCTTTTGCTTTGAGACTGTGAATTAAATACCCAGGTACCCCAGCTGTCCAGCTGTTTTATTTCAAAAGATTTCCCAGATGTGCAGGGAAAATATGTATGCATGGAGGGAAGAAAGGGATAAAAGAGAGATTCCCTTTTTCTGCATGAAAGTGGTAGATGGACATGTTCATCCCAATTGGATCTGAATGCATATATCGTCACCTAGTCATGCTGGTGTGACAGAAACAATTCATGAAGAAGGAAACATTCATGGATGATTTTTAAACATGCTTCTTAATGTGTTCTCCAGGCAATGAAGTGCCACTCCTGTGTTTTTCTAAATGCAGTGGAAATCAGAAAGAAGGTTCATAGTAAGGCTCTTTTCAGCCCTCCTTTCTGGGAACTCACCTTGGTCACTGATGCAGGACAGATATGAAATGGCTCCCTCATATTCACTGCCTCCAGCTTCATCCCCACAGTGAAGAAGTGGCTTCGCAAGTCAGCGTGGTCCTGGGGAAAAAATGTGAAGAGGAACAGGTGGTGTGTCAGCACCATGCACCAAGGAGGGGTCAATACATTTGCAAATCTATTCGAAATGTGTCCACATGGATTTTGTTGCTCAGCTGATTACCAGATTGCCCCCCCAGCTCCAGCTGGGTGCTCCTGGTGGAAGTTCCTATGGGTGGAAGCAGCCCACAGTGGCCCTAACTCACCCTGATGGATGCCTGGCTCCTGCAGGGCACCAGATACGGACCTGTGCTGGTTTTCATGTACCATGAGATTGAATGGTCTTCTCTCCAACCAGGAGATCAAAGGTGGAGTAAGGCCCAGACAATGAACTTGGACCCAAAAGGTGATCAACAAGAGAACATGGTGGTGGGAAAACACACGACTGTGTTCAGGTACATGCCCATCGCAACACCTTCATCTGGTATCAAACCTGTCTGCACCCAGAAGGCTGCACGCAACAGCTTTGGGGCATCAGCAGGATGCAGTCCCAAAGCTCAGAAACAACCCAGGTTCAACTCCCTGATTTGCCACCAGTTTAGTGTGTTACACATCTACCAAATTACTTCATCGCTCATGACCCCTGTCTAACAGGCATACAGGGTGGCATCCTAATTCCAAAGCAATGATCATATTTTGTATTCATTCAATACAAGTGTCCTGGAGTATTTCTAAACAATCTGTATCAGCCAACGTATGCATAAAAGGAGATGCTGTTATATTTAAAACATGCACAAACACATTGAACTCCAAAATGCATGCAGAAAGCTATCTAGTAAGTGCTTAGCCATGTCATTCCCATCGACATTCATTGCTACATGTTGTATTCTTGTTCTAAAATGATCTTCTATTGATCTGAAGTTGTATGCCATTGTACTTTCTTTCCCAAAACATGGCCTTGCTTGCAGACTTAACAACTTCTATTTTGGGATCCTATATTCCTGATTAGAGATCAGGATTTTTTACAAGCTCCAACCAAGGCTAAAGGAATAGTTGTTTTCATCTTACCTATCTTTGCAATGTTATGGTGCCTTTTATTTGAGAACCAAAAAGCAGTCAAAAAAAGTATCATAATGACTTTAGTTTCACAGCAGGGGAAGTATACACCAATGGGGAAACTGAGGAAGATTTAGCAACAGTGGTCCAAAGCACCACGATGAACTAATGGCTGAGGAAGGAACAGACATTCAGGAGTTTGGGTGTCCTGCAGTGTAGCATCAGCTGTACTTGCAATTGCTGGCAGTTACTTCCACATCACTGAAGTCCCAGCAAGCCAGGAGACCCATTTCTGGCAGTTTTACAATATGAATGCTTTGCTGAATAAAAGGCTGATTCAGGGAAGAGAATCTGGCTCTTTGTATACAGACGTTGCACAATACAAGGGATGCATCAGGCGGACAGGTTATCGAAATTGCCATCTTTACTACGGAAAAGGCTTCAGCTGGGAAAACATGATGGCTGCAAACATCAGACCTCACTAGCACTGAACTTCAAATCTCCAAAGGCAGAAAGCTCCTGGAGTGGAGGGATGACTTCCTCCATACACAAGGATCCACACCCAGCATCTCTTAATCTTTGGGGTGAGGTTGTAAAGAAAAGGCAACAGTGTAAAATGTACATCTGGAAGCAAGCTTACACTGCAGCATCTTCCCATCAAAAGATCCAGGATTCAATGCACGCTCACATCCGGCTTCAATACATAATAAGCCCAGATCCACCAAGTACTTAATCATGTTTATCTTTAAACACGCAAGTAGTTTCATCAACTTTGTAAGTGATTTGTTGATTGAGACTGAAATACTTAAAACTGTATTGCTTCTCATTTTTATTTGAATCAGTTTCTTTGGTTCTGCTCCTTCTTTTTATTCTGGCCTTTTTCAAAGGGGAAAAAAAAATCAAGTAGGAATAACATTAATAACATTTAAAGCTATTTATTTTACTTCAAAAGCACATCACCTTTTGTCCATGTGCTATGAATCTTAGGATCAAATCTCCCTTCTCATTCAGCATAGCATGTAAACATCTTTCCCATTAAATTAACAGCAAGAATAAACTCCCAAGAGGAACTCATGGGATCTTACGTATGTCTCCCTTTTGAGGGAGAAAATTCTCTTTGAAGCAGGAACGTCCATTTGTTTGGAGAAGGGCTGTGGAAGCAAAAATCTTGTCTGTGTTAAATGTCATTTTTGAGATGGAAAAGCTTTCGTGGAGAAAAAACCTTTGTATTGTACCTCTCTGGCAAATGGTCAGGGTCTGGATATTTGATCTCTTTCACATATTTGTAAAAGAGAAGCATCAAAATTTACTGTAAGAGCCTTAGATTTTTGCAACCACAAAAAGAAAAAAGATCCCAACGCCGTTCTCCAGTTCCAGTGCTGGAGTTGTCTCAGCCAGCAGGGAATTACTTAGGATTTGGCATATGCTCCTCTTCAAGACTCCAATTAATTTACATAATTTCTAAGAATAGGTTTTACAGAAGTGAAGGCAAAGCTTTTAATTAGTATTAGACTCAAAGTGATACACTGGATAATGAACTGCATTCTCCTCCTGTTATTGACATTGACAGGAAAGATGCCTGTTAAATAAAAGAAGCTGCAAGAAGAGGACCAGAGGGGTGAGACTTTCCCCTGGTTCCCCCCAGGCTCTGCAGAGGAGCAAAAGCAATGCCTGAAATGTTGCTGCGTAGCAGACACCAACCCTTTACCACTGCACATGGCATACAAAGCCACCTATGAGGATGTCACCAGCCATTAATTTCTAGCAACTACTTCAAGCAAGTTTCAATTTGCTTTGAAATGGAGTTGAATAGGCCAGTTGGAGCATTTAATAGCCCCATGCATGGTGAACCCCTACTCCTGCTGGCAGGCAATGCTTCCCAGGAGCAGCCCCACTGACCACACAGATTTACACTAGCAGCTAGCCTGTCTCAGGGTTCACAAGCCCTGAATGGGCAATAGAAATAACCTTCCAGCCCTCACTGCTGGTAAGCAGTCAAGAAAGCCAGCCCGACAATCCACAAGGACGCTCAGAAATCCCTTACAGCAAAGTGAAAATCATACCGAGGAAAGTACAATGAATTAATGTGGTACAAGCACCACAGTCGCTCATTCAAAGGGTCACAATCTCTAACATGATGGATTACAGCCCGCGACGGCGCTCACAAG
Source organism: Anseranas semipalmata (assembly GCA_013399115.1). Classification (NCBI taxonomy): domain Eukaryota; kingdom Metazoa; phylum Chordata; class Aves; order Anseriformes; family Anseranatidae; genus Anseranas; species Anseranas semipalmata. The sequence goes on along the minus strand of VXAA01006207.1, from coordinate 380,152 downwards.
TAATGAATGGAAAACTGCAGAACCCTCCACTGAATGAATGTCTGTCACTTACAGCCCAAACCCATCGGCAAAGCTGGGGTTGTCACAACTCTCACTACGGATCCCAAGAAGCAATTAAACTCAGCCTCACTCTTGCCATTTGAGAGCAGTGTGTGCTTGTAAATATGCCAGTGTGCATGGGCTGCAACCCCCCAGGCCACCTGGAAGACAGCCCTCCTTCGATAGTCATCTTCATCATTATCTGCATCTTCGTACAGCATGTCCTTCTACAACCTTTCTGCAAAAACGCTGGTGGGCTTTGCAACAGATCAGTGTAACCAGCATCACCTCCCTTTACCCAGCTGCAAGGCTGAACACTGGAACGGCTGAAGGTCAAACAAGAAGTCAGCAATCAGGCTGGGAGAAGAACCTGGCTCCTAATTCCCAGCCCTCTTCCTCAGGTGCTGAGATAACTGCCCAATTTTCTCCTTCATAGCTAATGAGCCACTAGCAGTACAGGTTTCAAAAATGTCAGGGTGATTTGGGAGGCTAAATGTCATTCCAAAGGAGGTCCACAAACACGTTTAGACTCAAGGATATAGACAGGCTTTAGGGATGCACCTGCGTGGGTGATGTGCTTAAGTTCTATAGAAAACTCACTGACTTCCACTAAGCATTGGTCTTGAACTCAAAAAGATATACTGCAAAATCATCATAGCTATTTGCCCTTTCTGGTGCCTAAATACCTTGCTAAATCTGACTTTTGAGTATCTCTACTACACAAATGTCATTTAAGTGTAAGTAAACTCAAGTTTGTCCATGTCACAGCAGTATACTAGCCACAGAAGAGTGGAGCTCAAGTCTTTTTACACTCCAGTGGGCAATGCAGAGAGCAGTGGGACTTGGCTAAGCTGCTTTTGCCTGTGACATTTAGGGAAGCCTTACTATGGGCCAGTTCCTGTAGCTGTGTCCACAAATCCAAGGAAGGGCATCGCCTTCAGGTTCCGAAATGCTCATTCTTAGTCCATTCTCAACATAAACCACTGGAGTCATCTCATTTTAAACCCAACAGCTTACACAGCGTATAGATAAGAGAAAAAGGCTGATTTTCAAATACTCCAAAACTCAGGGTTCTTTTGGCCCAGAACAGTCACATTCACACCAATTAGAAGACTGCCACTTTGTGCAAAACTCAAAACCAAATCTGAACACTGAAAAGTTGCAAAGTCAAGAGTCTGATCAGAAACAGCAAACAATTAATGTATGATTAACCTGAGCCTCCTTTAATCCTCACCAGATGCAACAGTGTGAAATGCTACTGCCTTCAATCACCTCTCTCCTGGTTTACCCTGCTAAAGACATAGAAGAGGCAGGCTCCATCTGGTATGACTGGAAACATATTATTTATTTCAGTTTTTGTTTTGAAAGAAATCGCTTCCCCCAGTGTTTTCCTTAATTCTCCAAGATACTGGCTGCTTCTAGTAGCGTAATTTTAATCACAAAGCTCATGTGTGGTAACCAGTCACATGCACAGTAATAGCAGTGGTTAAACTGCCTCTACAGGAATCTGGCATTTGTTTTTTAATTGAGCAAAAAAATAAATAAAGAAACCCTCCCAACTGCAATCCTTTGCATTATTTGCAGATGAATCAGTCTTGTTTGCGATTCATTGGCTTCCTTTGCTAAACACGGAGCAATTTTCCCCAAAGACACGCTCTCTGCAGGGACACAGAAATCCCCCAGCAAGACACAACATGAGCGAATCGTCCCTCGTTTTGACAAGTGCAGTCGCGGGAAGACCAGCATGTAGAGATGTGGGGTGGGATGATGAGGAAAGGGTGCTGGGAAGGAGACTTCGGAGGTACTGCGACCCTGAAGTAATGAGCATGGCAGCCGCTACCAACCGCACCTACTGAAGAGCCCCTTAAAAACTGCAGATGCTTCTGCCTGGGATTGAACGTAGCCCTACAGATTTTAAGCTTCTCTTGTTGAATAAAAATAGTTACCATAGAAACAGCAACGTTGCAGAGTAGCCAGTCTAAATCCAAACACACCTTCTCCGTATGGCTTGGCCTGCTGCAGATGGCATTAGGGCAAAGATCCCCTCCTACACAGCGCGTGCTTTGATTTGCCTGGGCGGTGGAAGCACGGGTGGCAGAGGTAAAAGAGACAGATATGCATCCACTCTTCATTTTCTTTTTTTTTTCTTTTTTCTTTTTTAAATGCCGTACAGCAGAATTACAGCACTCAGGATTGCCACACCAATGTTTGCTAGTGAATCCTTGTGTCATATGCACGGCTCCCATCTCACAGGTGGGAACACTACCCTGAGTGTTCAGAATGAAACCACCAGTGCCTCTTTTCACACCTCTAAATAAGTACCTTGGTTGTGAAGAGGGACTCATGGGCACTTGCTTGGATGGAGCCTGCCCTCAGTAACATCATGGCAGTCATTGCTATTGATGAATCAGTGCGAATTTGTTAGAAGAGAGAAGATCAGAACAAATTCAATGCACACTGTGGGTTGCAACCTTCTCGCAAAACAGCTTTGGGCCAGAGATGACTTTTGTTTTCTCTGGGAAAAATCATCCATCTTCAGATGAATAACTTTTGGTACACCTACCCCCTACACGAGAGCAGACTGGTTGTAGGTGCACATTGGCTCTTTTCAGTGGAAAACACTGCCATGGCCAAGGACATGGGAGGCAGAGGTGAGGTCTTCACGAACGAACTCCCCCACACTCAACTTGGATACAATAAGTAAACTGGATCACGCCTCTGGCTAACCTCTCACCATCCTGAGTTAAGACTTTTCCCTATCAAGTCTTTCCACCGGACTCCACCTGGCCTGAGTGGCATCTTCAGTATCGGAGACATCCTTGCTCCAAAGGGCCATGAAGGCGGCAACAGTTTTGTAAGGACCTTTGGGGGATACTCTTAATGATGGTTATTAGGTTTTACAAAGATAAATGGCTTTAATGAGCTGAGACAGGAGTGGGTCAAAAGGCAGACAATGGAGGGGAGGGGAGGCCATGCGCGCCATCCAGCCAGGCAAAAAGCAGCCAGGGAGAAGGGCTGGCGAGTATTACGGACGGGGAAGGACAGATGGAGCATAAATAATTTGGCAGTCTGCAAACTACGTGGCAACTCGCGGGTTATTAAAGCACAGCGTGCACAACGAGGACCAGCCAAGACAACAGTGCATGAAGGGGCTGGGGATTGCTTATGTTGGAATTTGGCTTCCATGTGAAACCAAAAGCACGCCGCTTTAACCTGCTGTATCAGCATGTGCCCATCCATTATGGGGGCTGAAGACAGAAAAACCCCAGTGGACTTCAAATCTATTCATCCACTTAGGTCAGGATTGTCTGGGGCAGATACTCAAGGGCAGAAATGTAGCCCTTGAGTATCTCTTCCTTGCACTGAAACCTCTATAAGACCAACTAATGGAAGAAAACACCCTAAAACACCCAAATAATATTATTAACCGTTGAGAGATGTTGTCCTTTAAAAGAGAAGGGAAGGGAAGGGAAGGGAAGGGAAGGGAAGGGAAGAGAAAAAGGGACAATCTTGAAGAAATAGTCCATCTTAATCTCATACTTGATACCAAAAATGTGCAATTCAGCTGATGGAAAAGACATACTGGGAGGGGGAAAAGAAGTCCTGTTTAATATTTCTCCTTGTACTTTTGAACATGGAACAAGAACCACCCAGTCCTGAATTTTAGGGGGTAGCTCGCACCTTGATGATGGGTGGTTCCTTCATCATTCTCCATAGGAGAGATTTGTCCCAACTGATTCCTTCCATCACTTTAGTTTTAGTATTAATACTATTACTGATCACAGAAAACATCCAAATGCTCCAGTGTGAAATAGGGTCACACTGGGCTGGGCATAGTGTAAAATAACAGGTGGTTTTTGCCAGGGAGAATAATTTCAAGTGGGGAAAAAACAACAACAACAACAACAACAACAACAACAACAACAACTTTAGTAAAGGAGGACCAGAAGGGTGGAGACAAGAGGAATGGGACCAAAAGCTACAAACCAGGAACTGGCACCCCTCTCCCTCCTAAGCATCCGTGCTTTTCAAGCAGTTCAGCACAATTTGGTTAGGGATGTGGCTCCATCCACCCTAGTCAATAGGATCTACTTTATGCCAGGAAATTACAAATAGGATGCCCATGTGCAATATCCATGGAGAGATGATGGGCACCCCAGTTCCTGGGAAGGATTTAGTTGCCCAACTAGAGGTGTCTGGGTGAGTTGAGAGACACCCAGGGATCCACATCTGCACAGGGCCCACAGATATGGCACTTGAGACCAGGGAGAACATACTGGGATGTCAGAGAAGATCCCCAGGACACTATCAACCTCTCCCTAGGAAACCAAATCCCATGCTCTACATCCAGCATTCATCTTAACCAAGCTACAGGGATTTAAGTCTAAAATCCACTTTGATTCATAAATATTAGGGCTAAAAGGTGCTGTGTTTGGCATTTGGCTTCCTGATGCGAGGCATCCGCTTAGCAAGCACCAGCATGGCATCACTGGAGCAAACCACTGATGTCACCCAACTTTAAATCTGGCCTTGGTACCAGTCCAACCACCTTTATGCACACCCAAAGCCTTGGCCATTTTCTCAGCTCAGAAGCCTGAGCCACCGTTTGTGACAGGCACTCAGCCAGGCATGGGGATCCCTACAGCATCCTGAAATCAGAGCAGAAACAGCAAAGGACACATCTCCTTGCGTTGTGGATTTTTGGAAGGATTTATGCTCCTAAACTATTCAAACACCCTTGAAAATCCAGTCTGTATTTAGTTTTCTTTAAGAACCAACATGTTTTCTAAAAAGAACAGAATGACAAAATAGAGGATGTGTTGCACAAAGCTTTTGTGAGAAAAAAAAAAAAAACTTACTCCAGGAGGTGCAGTTTGCAAAACACTATGTTTAGTAGCTATACAATAGTGACATTTTCTGGCAGTTGAACATCACATGCCTTCTCAAAGGATCCTAAAGCGTTTTACAAATGCTTTTAACATATGGCCAAGTGTAAAATAGCACCAAAAAAAGAAAGATCTTGCTTGCATCCTTCCCTCTGACTTTAGCAACAAGCTCATAAGGTCTGGTGGCTGGTGCCCTCTCCTTGGACAAAAAGAGGGGATCGGGACTGCACTTTTACAAGGGACTTTCAGACCTTCTGCTGAAGACACTTACAAGTTCAGCTCCGCCATGCTGCTCAGCATTGATAATTCAGGCTCAAATCTATGGTATACGAGGTCTCAGGCAGAACCTGACCCTATGGCACCAAAACCAAATTGCTTCACCCCCGGCAGCACTGATGGACTGATAAACCCCTAAGAGGAGCCACTTTTCCCACTACAAATGCAGACCTGCTTTTTCAGCACCACCACCTGGGACCAGTTTGACTGCACATTAGTGACACTGCCCACAACCACGCACAGCTCAAATGACAACAGTAATTTAAGTCGCAATCCAGCCAAACAAACGTGCATGTGCTCACCCTAGGGACCGCTCATGTCTGTACAGCAAGCACACACTTACGCTCTCCTCACTGATGGATTTCTGTAGGGAAACGTGGAATATAATTGCTCAGTGGGCAGTTTACCATGTCTGCCAAAGTAAACATTTCCAGCTTTCCAGAAGACCAAGATCTTTAACAGTTGCCAGCTGTCAAACTCTGTGTTTTATATCTCATCTAACACATGACAGTTGTAGTAGCACGGTGTCCCCTAGCACGATGTACAGACATTATTTCTGTGCTGGTTTGGGGAAGAAAAAAGAAAAAAGCTTTGGATTCAACATATTTTGCTGGGATCTTCTGGGATTCCTCTTGAAGGTCCCACACAAATTTTGGCTCATCTTGTACTAGACAACTGTACTCTCATTTAGTCTCATAAAGCCTTTCCTTAAGTCATGTTTAAGTCACAACTAGAGGAAGACACGCTCACAGGCATGCACAATCTCTCGTATTTTAATCCTTAGTCAACAGGCACAAGATGGAGTTGACTCCCCCTAAATAGGGAGGATAAAATGATGCCCACAAACAAATCATTTATTCAGCCTCCTGCCTCCCCAGCACCAGAATCAGGGACTTAGATAACACGGGACACTGAATTCAGCTCTCCTTGTACTTGGCTTTCACAGTACAAATAAAGAAGCTGTATTGCCCTATTCCTGCCTTTTTGTCATGCATGGCCCCAAATTATCTCTCCACTTGGGCTATTTAAGAATTTCAAGGCACTGGTATTGTCTAAGAGGAACATCCTTGCAAGCTCCCACCACAGAGCATGGCCACTGGGATTTGCTGAATTTAAACTTATGACCCTCATGAAATAATTAAAATAAGTGGGTATAAGTCTAGCATGCTGAGAAGAGGCAGCAAAACAGCTGTTAGTTCTAAACTACAAAAAAAAAAAAAAAAAGATGCTTTATAAGCCTCATCAGAAAAATTCTTCACTCTCTCATATAGACAGGAATAAAATTTACACATTGGGCATTCCTTATTGTGATTTAATCCCTGCCCCACACAATGCATTTTTGATCTTGAAACTGCAAGCTTTAATAGAGTTCGTGGATTCAAGCATCGTATGAAATAAACAGCAGAGAACCAAAATTCTCCGCACGCCACTCCCGTAACAACACGGGGCTTCTCAAACCCACATCTGTGCTGAAAGCCAACCTACAAATCTTCCCCATGTCTGCCAGCCTCGCAGAGCTTTCACATAGCGAGCAAATGAGCCACTGCAAAGAGTTCCCAAATTAGTGTTGCTAATTCAAGTGCTTCTCAGCTGGGCGAGGAGCCTAAAGTTCTTGCAGGATGCTATCAGCAAGATCCTGTAGCAAGGGCAAAGGCAGCACAGGGATTTTGTGATGTGCCAGCTGGGATGGGGACACGGTGGGTGCCTCCTTCCAGTGGTGTGGGCGTTCTGGGATGCCCCAGCGTGACGCTGCTTATGGGCAGGGAAGGAATCCAGAAGGTCCCCACCCTGGATGGTTGTGGGAAGGGCATCGTGGTCCACCAGAGAGACCAGGTCCACCACGAAGAGACAGCAGGGCACTGCTGTGCTGCAAGACACCTCCCAGGCACCCTCTCGCACCCATGGCAGCACACCACAGCAAGGCTGCAACTGTTAAAAAGCAGACGGGTGCAGCTAGAAATCAGGATTATCTGGAGCAGTCGTGATTAATAGCAGTGCGGATTTGGATGGGATATTAAAGCTGGTGCCTCAGGGCTGAAGCACATCTCTAACTATTAAAAACCAGACTGAGGAAAAAAAATGACACGGGAGCAAAATTATCTCCTACTTCCACTACAGGTCCCTGAAGGAGGTTTCTCTGCCTTGTGGCTTGCAATCAGATGAAAATCTGGGTGCAAGGTTCACAGAAAGCTGGCTAGTTTATGCCCACTTTCATAATCATAGCCCTGTGGTGTCATGGGCTGTGAAAACTCAGGTCTGCAAAAAAATGATGTTGAAGAAATAGTGATGTTGGAGAAATCAGTGCTGATCACCCTCCTCCAGCATCTATTAAACAGTAACTGCAAGAAATCAGGTCTCAGAGCAGAGTCCACACACGAGCAAAACTGCATTTAATACAAACACCTCACTTGTGACCTTCCATAGTGATGTATTAGAGCAACAGCATTTCCTGCAAAAGTTTAACATAAGCTGCTAAACACTGCATGTTATTTATTCACCATGTAACTGAAGAAAAATGTGCATCTTTTACCTTGAATACTTCCATTGGAAGAGGAAAATTTGCTGCATCAGTAAGGGATTTTTCCAGAGCGCATTTCCACTCAGATACAGTCTTCAGAGAATAGATATCTAAAGCAATGATAACAACAAAAACAAACAAACAAAAAAAAAAACACAAGACCAAGAGGTGACTGTCTGGGAATCAAACATTTCTGAAAGACTTAAGTTCCCATGCCATAAAAATGGATAGTCCGAGTGAAATGAGCAGTGTGTATATTCCAAGCTGTACAGCATGGATAACTAGCAGGGGCACATTTGAGGAAGATTGTGTTTTATATCCTGGAGTAAAACCCAGGAAAATAAAGTCCTTCGTTTTCTGTTGAAGAAACAAGAACCATACTGTCTCATTACTTGAAAATAACAAAAAAAAAAAAACTCCTTTGATTTTCAATTCTCAAAATACCTGACATTTTCCAGTTTGAGGAGCCTCAGGTTTTCAGCCAATATTAGTTACATTTGAACAAAACCAGAAATATCTTTAACAATGCTTCTGTTCATTGGGAAAGTCATTTTTTTTATTGCAGCTTTTTTTTTTTTGGAGGGGGGTAGGTGTAGAAAGGAACATTTCAGCTAGATCTCTACACAGACACATTTCTTGGTGCCACGCTGAAACCAGAGTATCGCACCAACTCAAAGGCATACACTTATGAATTCCAATCTTTACACTTTCAGGCAACGTCTTTGTGCAGATTCACATTGCTTTCAGGCAGTTTCTTTAAATAGGTTTAATATTATTAAATCATTGTATTAGCAAGCCCTTTATGGTTCAGTGCAGTGAAATGCCTATGAATCATCAAAGGAAACAATGTAGGAAACAATACTATGATGAAGAACATTATATTGGATTTACTTCTGCCCTAGAAAACATATTGTTATCCCGCACATAACACGTTATTGCAGAACATTCATGCCAAGGTCTTAAAGAGACAAGATAGGTAGATAGATTGCAACAATTATTAAAATGGAAATGAACATTTACTTATTAATAAACTTGAACTCTAATACAGAGTGAATAGTGTGAAGCTTTGCTTTTGTTAGTTTGGCTTCACACACTTACAGAACAGTTCAATTTGGTCCAATTTGCATTTAAATTCTGTACATCCAGTAACTATATATATTTGCTTGCTAGCAAAGATTTACTGTTGTATCTTACAATTCTGAAGGAAGAAATAAAAGATATATATATATAAAGAAATTGGCAAGCACTGTTTTCACCTAGCACTGATGGTACAAGAGAATTTTATGCTCTGATCTCAACAGATTTAAGACCTTATCAAAACAGGATTTGTAGAATCACTCACTGGAAGTGGATGTATTTATACTTACACTACATCAAACCTCACTACTTCAGACAGACATCACGGTTATGCATATGAATTTAAACACGCTTAAAGGGAAACGTTAATCACTCAGGGCTGTATTTTGAATTTTTCAACTGTCTGGTTGTTAACGGGAATATACTTGTCAAGTCTTTGTTTACAGCATATGCAGCCATCAAGTGTTAAGAAGTGTGCTCTTTATCTAATTGTTCATTACTTTATAGTCCTGTTGCACCAGTTTTCCCTTATTTGCAGGAGATTTGATTGGGCTGATGTGCTTGGAGGGAAATGACCCACCTTGTTTCTCCCTTTTTAGCTTAACTGATGCCAAATAAGGCAATACTCAGTAAGTCACGATTTTGCCTCAACCTGTTGCTTCAACCAACAAAAAGTCCAAGTTTTGGAAAACCCAGCCGGATGCTCGCCAGAAAGAGCAAACTGATAACAGATCTTCATTATCTACCATGACGGTAGTGAAGCAGGGGACAGAAGAAGAAAATGGCATTTTGGAGTGACTCTGTGCAACATCAGTGAAAACAAGCAGCAACTTCTTTGGTGTCAACAAGCTTTGAAAGATTAAGATGACCTCAATTGTTTCAATAACCAGCAAGCAGTATTATGTGCACGTTTCATTAGACAGTGGCAGTTAGCTTACGCTGGCAAGTTTATGGACACTAAATCGCACGGTTAAAAGAGCATAAAGCATTTTGTTTAAGTGATAGTGTTGCAGGTAATTGAACAAAGCGTACTGTGTCAATTTGTATTTAGGTTAACAAGGAGTGAGCAATTAAAATGACTGCCAATTTTTCTTTAAATAGAAAGTAACATGAAATGAGACTCTCTCTTCCTGCATAAACAGTTCAGGTAAGACCACTGGTGGCTCTGTGTCAAGCGGTCTCTGCCAATTCACGCTAGCAAGGAGGCTTATCTTGGATTCAGATATATGCCTGAGGGAAAAAAATATGCTATGATCCCTTTGTCACAGTTAAAATGGCTTGCAGACATGATGTCTCTGAAAGTTCCCAGTTGGGGAATGCAGCAAGGATGCTATTTCCTAAAGACTCTCTTGCACATTCTTGTACATTAAGTGGGTGCTAGGATGTGGATGGCCTCCGAAAAGAGACCTCTCCACCCAAAATGATGTAGACATTTGGATCCATGGGATCTCTTTTATAGGAGGATGCCCTGCATCTTGAAAGATAGACCTCAGACTGCTATGCAAAGTGAAATTCAACTTGTCAGGCACCAGAGGTGGATCAACACAGCAAAACCACAGCCCAGACAGATAGGGAAATAAAGCTAATGGTGCATACACAGCATCCATGTCGGGGGGGGTAAAGCACTGTAACAACCTACGGAGCTGATCTGCAACTGAACATCCTCACTTGATAGCAACTGAGCACACAGCCTGATCTGGGAGGAGTTCTGTGCCCTCAGCATCTCTTCGTAGGAGATTCGTAATGGCTTTTATACAGAGTCTAAGGCTGGTCCTGTTATCCATCAAGCAGTCATCTCAACTGGCTTCAGATGTTCTTAACTTAGAGAACGAGCTTTGTGCTCATTCCTCTCAACCCTGTGAGTGGAAAGCATAGGCTGATGAAGATGTCATTTCTTCTGACCTATGACAGGCATGTCTTAGGCACCCCCTGCTCTCCACTGATCACAAAGAGAAAGCAATAGCTCATGCTGAAGCATCTGTTCAAGGTCTACATGATGGCAAGTGAATCTAATCCCTGATGTGTACGAAAAACAACATATTACCCACAAATTCTCTCTGTTTCCTAAGAAAGTCCACACTGGTGACACCAAAGGTCTTTGTAGTCCAAATCCTGTTTACTACAGAAGTCAGGAAAGAGGTAAGCAGACAGGGATGTGTCCCCGGCACACTATCCTGGTCTGGCATCCTTAGGAAATCACATCCTGTGACAGACTGTGGTTTACTAGTTTCATCCCTGAGTTTCTTCAGAGCTCCCTGCTGCCCAGCACCTCATCCTGACAACTCACTACTGCTCACCTGCCTGCTTGTCATACCACATTTGTCTCATGATTAGCTTCGGTCATCTGTTGGGCTCTATGAACATGTTGATGTTAGGTGGACGTCAAATGGCCAATATTCTCTGCTATGTCAGAAGTGGAACAGCCAGCATTCCTGCCTCCAGAGCTGCATTAGATTCCCGTTTCTGACTAGTTATTCCCTTGAGTGCAGAGCCTGACAACTGAGTAGCCCAGAAGAGCAGGGTTGGGTCAAAAAAGATCCTTGGGGGAAGTCTTCAGGACGGGACTCATGAGAAAATGGAAAGGTTTAAATCCAAAGGGTCTTTTTTCAGCAAACTCCACTGAGACAGCCCCCTAGGATGTGTAATGACTACCTATTTAAGCCAATGGAAGGCAGGAAGAAGATCTGGACCGTTGAACTCGGTAATAATAATGCTCACTAAAAGGTGAATGGCTAGGGAAATGCCAAGGAAATGAAACAAATGCAAGATGAAAACATTAAATAAATTTAAAAAGCAGTTAAATCAAGGAGAGGGAAGAGGAAACATATACAACTTCAGCAAATATAGAGCCCAACAACAGGTTTAGAGATAACACAACTGGGAAGAAAAAAGAAAGGGGGGGAAATCTGTAGAGAAGGAAACACAACTGGATAAAAGGAAAAGTAAAAGGAGAATGGAATAGACAAAAAGGAAGCACAAATGTGGCTTAGGCCATTTCTATATTGCTTCACCAAACCTACACAGGGCAAGAGGGTTTAGAGATGGTCAATGAAGAGGTGTTTCTCTGTAACACAAATACTCTGTGAAATAACAGAGTGAGTGATATTCATGCTCTCCAGCATTCACATCTAATTTAGAAGAGATGGGGACCATTGATTCCCACCTATCTTTGAAGAAAAACACATGCTTCCAAAAAGCATTCAAGACCCCAAGTTAGACCCAAGACCCATACAGATTTGTAAACAGCACAATTGCACGTATCAGGGTAACCGCTCTGAATCAGGTGCAATGGAGAAAAGCCACATCAGAAACATCTATCCAAAGGAGAACTATCTTTTTTCCATCATTTGACACCCACGGGAAAACTTCACCTATGGCACAAGCAGAACAAAGGACAGACCCGGACAATTTGCCCACCTACAAAGGAAAATGTGGAGTAGGTCTGCTGTGCCAAAACCCATGCAGTAACCAAGAAAGCACTTCACCTCTCAAGGGAAAGGGTGGTCCTGGGGAGTCCAGCTTGGAGGTGCAGACAGCTAGCGAATGTGGGCCATGCTCCACAAGACTTGGCAAACAGCTTTGGGGCCCCAAGTAGAAGTGACAGCCCTACGAAAAATAGAGGCTGCAGACTTTGTGCCCCAAAGCAGACCACACATGCAGCAGGCTAGGCCATCATGTTTAACCAGATCACTAACTCCAAGAGAACTTGAGTCAACCAACTTGACTTGACCAACTCAACCAACTCAAGCTAGGCCAACTCAGCCACATACCCTGAGCAGAGAGAAACCCAATTGCCCAGAAGCTTTCACAAGGTTTTGACCAACACTATTAGTGTGGTGCAGAAAATTCACCATTCCAGTCTTCCCCTAGTGTAATGGGGTACAACCTGGATGGAATCACATCTCCATACCCAGCTCCAGACCCTGCCAGTGAATGCCTCTACAAGTGTTTCTCCAGGAGGCTGCAAACAGCCCTGAACCCCTGCTGTGCTGTGGTCCCAAGGCCTTCACCTACTTGCTAAGCTTTAGTGATCGTTAGTTTTTCCCTACTACACCCACAGCCTTGCACTCCTTGCCCTACCAGTCTGAACCTGCTCCCTTTATTGAACCCAGTTCTGCTGCTTCGAGTCTGATTCCAGCTGACCCCAAGCTCCACTCCTGGCCAGCCTCCTGGCCTAGCCTGCTTGTGCCTGACTCTGACCCTTAACTTGCCCTTGGATTTGTGACTTCTGACCCCAGACTGGCTTAACTGCAATCCCTATCTCCCTCCTTCCAAGCTGGTTTGGACTAAACTCAACTCTAAACACTTTCTTCTCCAAGCTGTAAACTGATATTCAGGCTGGTCCAACACACGTGCAAAGACTTTGCTCCCCTGGAGCAAATGCAGGACAAAAAATGTGGTCTTTTAAATATTAAAAACCCCATCTACCGCTTACTCAAAGGAGTAATTCTTTAGCTTCTAGCAACAAGCACCCTATAACCCCTTGATGTGCAGGTTGACACAGACAGGCAGACAAACCCAGCCCCCTCCCACTGCACTTTTCAAGCTGGTTACACACAAGGCAGGTCTCACGTGGCAGCTGTACAGCCATGTTAGAGCAGAAGATGAAAGAGCTGTTTTAAAGGGACCATAAAGATCCCAAAACATTTTCTGCAGCCCCAGGAAATTCCATGGAGATCCACTGCTACCCAAGAGAAATGTGCATGACCGTAGAAAGACAGAGTGGCAGAAGGTCAGCCTGGAGAAGAGGAGGCTGAGGGGAGACCTCATCGCAGTCTACAACTTCCTTACGAGGCGGAGTGGAGGGCCAGGTGCCGACCTATTCTCCTTAATCACCAGTGATAGAACCCGCGGCAATGGTGTCAAGCTGAGGCAGGGGAGGTTTAGGTTGGACATTAGGAAGAGGTTCTTCACTGAGAGGGTGGTTGCACACTGGAACAGGCTCCCCAGTGAAGTAGTCACTGCACCAAGCCTGTCTGAATTTAAGAGGCATTTGGACTGTGCACTTAGTCACATGGTCTAAAATTTTGGGTAGACCTGTGCAGGGCCAGGAGTTGGACTCGATGATCCTTATGGGACCCTTCCAACTCGGGTTATTCTATGATTCTATGATTCTATGAAGGTCTTTGCGTGAAGGGAAAGCAAATGGAGCCTAAGCTATGCTGAGAGATACCACCTAGAACTTGATTTGGAGAGCAAAAGGTTAACTCTGTTATTCTATGGACCTGATGATCCTTGCGGGTCCCTTTCAACTCAGGATATTCTATGATTCTATGACTCTTAGCAACCCCTCCACTAGGATGAGACCTGGGCACCAAAATACCACTGAAAGGGGCTGGTGAAGCAGGAACAACCTTGGACCATCCCCATCAGCTCTGCCTCTTGGTGCACTCAGCTACTCTTACTACACACTGCTTCCTTCCAGGAGTGAGCTACACTAAGCTGAGTTTACTAAATACATTTAATACAGTGCACCTGACCCACTTTGAACCCAAATCAGATGGTTCTCACATGCAATCTGTATTCCAGTTAAAACTACTGTCAAGGCAACGCAAATGCTGGAGAAGAAGAAATAGGTTGCACAAGTATCTCAAAACATCAGTAAATACCACAAAAGGAGGCAGTATTTTGAGAAGGCTTTTTACCTGCAGGTGGGTCCATTCTGTATTTATTCTCTTGACACCAACCGACTGGTCGAAGTCTGCAATCCAAGTAAAACAACCACTGGTCATAGGATTCAGTCTCCTCCAATCCCACATAGCGAAGGCGTAATCTTCCTCCAACATTTTCAACCACACTAACTATCCAGTACTGAAAGGGATTCTGGGAATCCTGCAGCTCTATTAAGGAATCAACTGTAATGAGGTCTACAGGGTTTTTTCCTCGCAGAGGCTGTTTGAATAGAAGCAAAACTCCTTATTTTAAACTTTATTTGAAGACTTCTCAAGGAAACAGATGACAGCAGAAGATTATTTTTGTTTTTCACACCATCATCCAAGCGATCAGCAAACAGTCTGCTCTTCTTCTATTTTACCCAATGTCTTCCAAGTGCAAATTCAGAAGTAAAACAGAAAACAACAGTTGTGCTAATTTCTCAACCGACATCATCAACAACAACAAAAAAGAATAATAAAAGGTGGAACAGCTCATAAGGCACATCCACTTAGGATGCGCCCGAACAACTCAAAGCCCAGTTATATTGGAGAATTTCAAACCAAATTCTCATTGATTTCAGCTAATAAGAACCAATCACAGGATTGGATTGGACCCTGGTGCTTACCTAAAAGGCAACTACTTTGGGCATGACACTGAAATTGCCTTCTGTGCACTCATCTTTCCCACCAAAAAAAGTTTATCCTGCTCCTACTGGCATGTAGAGCAAATTATTCCCACTGTGATGGATGCAAGAGTCTATGGTGGTTACTCCAAAGCTCATCAAAACCAATAGCAGGTTCCCAACAGATCAAATGGCCTTGGGATCGCAGCCCAAGCCACACAGGATTTCATGGGTCAAGCCACCATGCCTAAGAAACCCCAGTGAATGAGGTCATTTGCTTACACACAGTATTTCCCGTGATCCCAGTTTTACAATCATTTACATTTACATGTGTGTTTACATTTACATGTGTGCTTAACTTTACACCTGCAGGTGTTAAAAAACTATGAGATGTTTTTCAGAACAATACCTTTGGGGTTCAGTGTTTTTGTTTTGTGATTATGCACATCTCTGTGTTGTCAAGCTGTTCGCCACTAATGCAAGGTTTAGAGCTTCTGTTTTCTTTGTCTTTTCCTTTTTTTCTTTTTTTTTTTTTTAATGCAAGTTCCAATTCTTATTCAATTTCTTAATTCTAGGGTTTTAAGAACAGCACCAAAAATCACTCCAAAAGTTCGGAGTATTGCTCCTCAAAGGAGATGCTAAGCACAGACAAAATATATGAAAAACCAGGGCAATCTTTTTGCTTCTGTGTGTGTTTGTCTCACTTCTACTTAATTAAACAATATATACCTTTCACAGTTGTTTTTTGTTTTAAATATTAATTCTGTAAATCAGAGTCAGCCCAAGACAGTTCCTTCTAGGGACGGCTAGAAAAAAAGAAAAAAAAAGGAGGAGAAAGCCTTATTTTTTTCAGAAAGCTCTCTCATATTGATTTTTTAAAATATTCAAAATTTTGAAATGCAACCAAATTTGACTACATCTCTCTTAAGCCAAAAATGCAGGCAGCAGAATGAGAATTTGGTAAAACATTGACTAAAATTAACTAAAACCTTATCACATGTACAGTTTTAACCAGATCTGTGATTAATAGATATTTCTCAAAACAATGTATCTGCCATTATAAGCAACTCCTCTACTGCATAAGCTACAAGCTCCTGCACAATCTCTTCAAATATTATTTCATGGCAAAATGCGGTCTCAAAATCTAATAATAGAAATCTACTTTAATGTTTTTTTTTCTCTCATACAACTGTTTCATTGCAACAAAACATTCTTTAATATCAAACGATGGTGTAATGATTTAGCTTATTATTATAAATCCCTGGCCACTAAAAAGCGTATATTGCTTCTCTGATTTGTGTGCTAAATTCTAAGCCAGTGGGTTGTCACTTACCCCTGAGAACTCAATGGCTAAGATTAATAATTGGCTTGCTTGAAATATTAACATTTAACGTAATGCAAGAACTCTTTATATGCATAGCTAGCATATAAAATAAGTATCACTGCATATTGATTTAACAGTATAAGAACAATCTGCAGCACTCACGAACAGCAAATCTGTCGACAGGGGGTTACATACATTGCACGACACAGACAGCACTAAGCATATATATTGCACAAAACCACAGAAAAGGGTTAGAAACTATTTAAAGCCAAGGCACTGTTTTCTCTCTCTCTCTCTGCACTTCTGCCTTGGGCTGCCTATTTTCTCTGCCTGCAGAAATGGAATGAAGAGGTTCACGATGGCATTCTCCCACACACCAGAGAAGGGTGCTGGCCACCCCTTGCTTTTCACATGCGCTACCTGGGAGTAGTCCAGGAACAGGGATGCAGCAGGGATGTGCATTATTTTGGGTGTGCAAAGGCTGTCAGGCTCACAGACTGGGAGGGGGGAAATCCTTGATGATACACTGTTAATTCTCTCTGCCAGGCAGCTTGTACTGCACGGGTGCATGGAAGTAGGATGCAGCTGTGGCTGGTGGGAGTGACCAGGGACAAAATGATTAAGAAATGGTGCCTGGAGGCACCCTTGCTTCCAAAAAGCCAACATGAGTGCTTACACAAAGCTAAACCACCTGTTTGCTTTCACTCTCAGACTAAACACAGAAGGGCAGAGAGAATTATCCCCTGCAGGACAGGCTGTCTGCTCTCCAAATGCCACGCAGCATCCAAACAAGAGCAAGGCACGTCCCAGTGGAGAAGGTGCCCCACTCCCACAGTTTCAAGCTGAAGCTATGAGAGTTTTGTCAAATATCTCAAGGCAAGCTGAAGCTGCCCTGGGGGGCAAGTTTCCCTGCAAACGTGCTGCACAGGCTGGGCTCCCGGCCATATGGGTGCATCTGCAAAAATAGCCCCTTCTTCTCTCCCAGCTACCAATGACTGAGGTCACCTCACCTGACTTCCCTGCTGAATCTGACTGCTGCTTTTAGATGGATGGAATGTCCTTGAGGGAGCTATTTCCATACGCATACAATCCTGGCAGAACTCCCCATCGACCTACTAACCCCCCTCTCCAACCCGTGTCCTGGCCTGGAAGTTCAGGTCACCAGTTTGGTGGAGCTCAAGTGGCACTGAAGTCCTCCTTCCTACGGACCCCATCAATGTTCTCCTTCACCACCCAGTCTTTTATGAGTACCCAAATTTCTAAGACCAACCCTCCAGCCTGAAGGCAAAGAAACTACCCCATGACTCGGTCAGAAGCAGAGCCAGCAGAGTCAAGGCAACGTCACCCTAGACTTCTGGCCAGCACTGGATGAGGCCCGCTGCCAGCACACAGACGCTGCAAGCACACAGCCCTGCACGTGGGGAGCACAAACACTGCTGCAGCATGCACATCGCGAGACGGTATCAGATAGAAACTGCAATCTAATACATACGCCTTCCAGTAAATTTGCAGGTGCGGTCCGGGCGCCGGTCAAATCGTGTATAAGAAACTCCGTCCAGTCCACGTATTTCTCTTTGATTGCTGTGGAGGGTGAGGGAAGAAAAATGCTCAGCACTGCAGATCGCAATGGACTTCCCATGTGTATTTTAGAGAGGTGTCCTCAGGGCTTATCAGCTCTAAAGTTTCAGGTACAATTGCAGCCCAGACCAGGAGAGAAGCTGGTTCATTGTCCAGCTGCTTGGGCAACCCACACACACACACGTGGTTACATCTCCAGAATAAGGGATGGGGTTGCTCTGCTGCAGTCAGTGACAGTGATTTACAACAGCAAGGCTTATCATCTCCATCCCTCCCATTCAAAATCAGCCACTGCTTGTGTAACCACTCGTTTCCTGCTTACCAGGTAGGACCAGGTATGATTTATAACGTCTCTTTGTATATTTATTAATGACCTCAGAGAAGAAAAAGGTGCGCAAACTTTTAAGTTCCTTGATAGGTCAACAGAAACTACAGGAGCTTTCTCCCCAGAAGGAGAAAACTCAGCCCTGAGATTATCCTGTGTCAGCTACTGAGTCAATACATATGCAAGAAGACTTAAACAATTTATCAGGAGCTTCTATTTCATACCAAAAAAAAAAGGGGGGGACATTTTTGAGCTAAATGTTGTAGGCCTGTGTTACTTTAGGGATCTGTGTCAACACAGTTTCATAAGATTTAAACTAAAATGTATAAATGCTGCCTCTGGGATTCAAATTTTGGTTCAATTCTTGTTGAAATTAGTGGAAGTTGGGCACCAAAACGCAATCCAGCAAATCTCAGCTTCAGAGATTCAGAGGCCTCTTTGAATGCATTGTGCATTTGCAGTCAGAAACCCAGAAGCCAGACTTTAATTCCACCTGCCTGTAAATGGGAATTAGATTACATCAGAAACATTTTTATCTCCCCCCAAAAATCTTACTTACATGTTAAACAACCAACAGTGATACAGTTACGTTGTTAATCATACCAACACCTAGAGAAGGGAAAAATCACAAGCATTTCAAAATTAAAACATTTCTTCTGAACAAACAACTGGACACGTTAAAGACTATTAACCCATATGGGAGTCCAGGAAGGGCTGTAATTCACCAGCACAGGTCCAAAATAATTATAGCAACCCTTGTGTTTTGCTCAGAAGAAGCCAAGTCCTTTGTTTAACACTTTAGGGGAACACCATGTTAGTCAACCAAGAGTAATCCGGACTGAAGCACTTTGTGCTTTCACACAAATCAGGGTGGGATTTCTAAACGGTTTAGAAGTTCGGTGACTGTGACTTCTCAGCTCTTCCCAAAGATGGGTGTCAGCTACTGCACTGCCCCAGCAATGCACAACC
Organism: Anseranas semipalmata; assembly: GCA_013399115.1. Lineage (NCBI taxonomy): Eukaryota > Metazoa > Chordata > Aves > Anseriformes > Anseranatidae > Anseranas > Anseranas semipalmata. The sequence goes on along the minus strand of VXAA01006207.1, from coordinate 360,883 downwards.
TGAGGTCCGGGACCTCTGAGAAGGTGCAGCTGCAGTATTTAAAGCAGGAGGGCTTCAGATTAGAAACACAAACAGCAGAGGTGGTGAACTGTGGGCACAAATACTGCCACCGTTACCTCCAGACAAGGAGAGCAAACCTGAGCCTTCTCAAAATACATTAAGTGGCCTGCTGCCAAACAACAAATAAAAAAGCACAAATTGGTTTGAGTGTCTTCAGGAACAAGCACCTTTCAAACCATAGCCCTAGCCTGCTGTCACATAATTTCTGTTACAACAGCATAGCAGGGCCTTAAATAAGGCAAAAATGAACTGGGCACCATGAACAAGAGTTAATATTGCTCTATATGATCCCCACTCTCCATCCTCACTGCATAAAGAGAAGTGAACAGCAGCAAGGAAGGACCAAAGCTGGAATACATTGAGTTATTTTTCTCAGTGCTCCCAGTGACTTGTGGAAGTGGATAAAAGTCAGCAAAGACACGTAACAGCTCTGTTTGATGGGAAGGGCTACAAGGACCCTGGGATGGTTTCAGAGGAGGAGAGAAAAGCTGCCTGTAGATGTCACGATGGAGCTTTTTACACAGGTTTGTCTCCCATGCCAATGATACTGCTTCAGCACTTCTTTTTAAAAGGAATATAAACACCAACCTGGGGTCAAATGGAGACGGGAAGCCAGAGACCCCACCTGAAGCACAGGTAGAAGTGTTTCAAACAACCCAACTCCACAGGCAGCCCCAGTACTCCATCAAAAATTGTTCCTTTAGACCCATCTCCTGGTGAGCAGCTCAGCCCAAGGTAGCTCGTTCTCTCTTACAGACTATTTGAAAGAAAAAGGCAATTTACTCTCTTCTTTGAAGACATGTAACTTGTTTCCTTTGCTTACAGGCATGTACTTTGGTGGGGGATGGGATAAAGAGCTATGTCTCTCCTCTTGTCCAAAAACAGAAGGTTGGATCACAGCCTGGGCACAAAAAAAAGTCAATCCCAAGCTGCCTGGCAGTAAATATTCCAAACCAGCAGCTATTTCTTTCAACAAACTCAGTCCAAAGAGCCTGAAATTAGCAGGAGTTTGAGCTCAAGAAATCAAAGCCCAGCACAAGTCAGGACTGGCAATACTCACACTGACCTTTGCAAGGCTCCTACAAACCTCACCTCCCTTTCCAGACACTGGACCAGCAGCCTTGCCTGACAATTACATGATATTGCCACAAAACCGGGAAAAATATGCTCATGCTTGGGCATACTTCCAGTTTGGGTGCTCGGCACACTTGGACTTTGGCCCAAACTCAATATATACCCTAAATACCTTATGAAATCCATATCACAGAATCACAGAATCTTTTAGGTTGGAAGAGACCTTCAAGATCACCTAGTCCAACCTAAGACCTAACACTAACAATCCCTCCACTAGACCATGTCACTAAGCTCTGCATCCAAACGTCTTTTAGTCTTTTAAATACATCCAGGGATGGTGACTCGACCACTTCCCTGGGCAGCCTGTTCCAATGCCTCACAACCCTTTCAGTAAAGAAATTTTTCCTAATATCTAACCTAAACCTATAGTTGACCATGGAAAAAGGTAGAATCTATGCCCAGCAGACCTTACATTAGACCTCATTTCTGAGTTGTGCTTCTTCCCCAAAAGACAGTTCTCCCAATGTCACTCGAACCATATGTTTAGTTTATAGATCTAAACAACCTTGCAAGTGCACTTAAACGTATTTAAAATCAGCAAACTTTAAAATGTTGGTCTCAAGCCTCTATAAAATAACACTTAAGGTAGCCTGGAACTGCTCTAAGTCTTTTCCAGCATCAATTTTGCATGATTTCCAGGAGATTTATCACCTTTACATTACTTAGGATGAAGAAATAGCCTGAGAAGAAATGGTTTATACGTGGTGCTTTCTCTCTCAACACTCCTGTTGCATACACCTCATCAGTTCCTGTCCACCTACGTTAAGATAATAAACAAGCTTAATTCTGGCATCAGAGAGAAGTTAGTAATTGCTGTAATGAATGAGACCGGAGCCCTTCTAATTCAGACTTCTGCCTCTCGCTGCGAACAGCACTGGGTGCATCAGAGAAGGGTGCAAACGGAGCTTCATTTTGGCTCATATCCGCAAAGTTGTCAGCCAAATTTTTAATGCCAGAGCTTCATTACTAAGGAATGACAAATGTGATAAAAGGAACATGGTTCAAACTTTCAAAGCTGGCAGGAGGGAAGAAAAATAGTCAGGATTTTCAAAGTTGACAACAGATTTCAGAAGCCTCCATTTCCAGATGCCCAGTTTGAGACGTCTTAACGGTGCCGGATTCACAGATCTTTCTGTCTGTCAGTCAGTCCTCCTTCCAATGCTTCTCAAAAAAAAATACTTTTTCCTTTCTAAAAGACTTGAACCTCAAAGCTTTTGGACACCTAAATAAAACGGGTCCCCTGTCAACATTTAAATCTGGATTACTGGCTTCCAAAGTCCAAAAATGACAAGGTGATCTTTGCTTTCAGACTAAACAGACTCAGCTGTAAAAACATACTGCTCCCAGCTTCTAAGTGGTTTCAGAATCATCCTCCCCAGACAAATCTAGTATGTTTTCCTTCATTTTAATCTTCTTTTGCAGTGCAGATAAAGGGACTTTGGAAACCTCTGGGAGAGAACAGATTGCACTGGAAGTTTTAGGAACAGGGATTTGCACATTTTCCTTCCCATGCCTGCAAAGCATGATCAGGATTCTCAGTACTACAGTGCAAATAACTACAATGCAAATATTAATTTTTAGTAGTAATGAAGTGAATCTAAATCATCACGAGATCCGCAAAAGCCTTTGAGGACCAAGCACAATGTTAAACAAGAATATTCGAACAAAGGAAAATCTGCTGAGTAAATGAGAATAGCTGGCAGCGTAATGCATGGGTGCCCAACCTGAGCATCTATCTCAGGAAACGCTGGTGCTTCTCTGGTGTATCTGACCCAGCACCTGTGAACTGAAGCACTGGTTTTAAATCGCTAATTCACATTTTGGATTATTAGCTACAGGAAAAATATCCAACTGAACCTCTCCTATTGCAGACGTGCTGGAAGAACCCTGTTTTTAGAGCCCATCTGCAGCTGTCTGGACAGCTTGGTGGGACAGGAAGGTGGATGGAACATAGGATCCTATTCACAAGGACCTAAGCTCCTTCAGTATTGTTATTTTCAAAACAATTTTTCCTTCATTAGACAACTTCAGCAAGTCAGGAACAGTCCATAGGGTTCAGATACCTGTGTTTTCTCTCCCTTTCAATGGATCCATCTTCCCAGAAGACCTCTTTGAATTGTCCCCATCCAGAACCTGTCAAGCTGAATGCACCTCCAGGATCTCAGCCAATGTCTGTGGTGTCATGGAAGAAGGGGCAAGCACATACACAAGGAATAAAGCAGAAGAAACCTCCTCATCAGATCCCTCCAAAGGGATCCATTTCACGCAAGGAGGTAAGTCCTTTTACAAACACCAAAAGCCACAGAGGACAAAATGGTTGCTGAAACTTTCAAATGATGAGCCACCTGCAACCACAAAGCGTGATGGGCAGAAGCAGAGATTTACAAGTGCACAATTGCTCTCACCCTAATTCATGCCACTCCAGTTCTTACTGAGCTGCACAGAGTCAAAAGGTGACCAAAAGTCTTCAGTAGTTGTTACGAAAGTCTCTGGTACTTCTACATGGATGACATGGGTGGACACATCCCTCCTTCGCAATTGAAGGAGCCCAAGAATCTGGAATAATTTTATCTACTCCTTCCTAGGCAGGGATGAGTGCTCAGAGCTACCTGTCCCTTTGCACACCCAGCCCTCCCTTGCCAGGCACAGCTCACCTGTGAAGATGGCACCTAGAAAAGGGACTGTCACCCATACCACAACGGGGCTCCAAATAGGCCCAATGACAAGAAACCATTTGAGATATCTTATTTACATTGGGGCAACTTTGGAAATGATATCCTAAGCAGTGACAGCTTGCTTGACCAAGACGGATGTAACAATCCCACTCACTGGTCCTCTAGAGTGTGAGGCTTTGATGCTCTATGAGGACAGAGCTTGACCAACAGTCCCAATATTGCTACGAGTAATAGATCTATCTCAGTGCCAGTCCTGTGGTCCTGCGTGGGGTCAGCTGAGCAGAGAAGTGAGGAATATGAGGTTGTGCAATGGTCTGAGACCCTGAGGGCCAACTGCCACCAAATGTATCATAGGGGAAATGATTCAAAAGAAGTGGAGATGTGGTAGCAGAAAAAAAGCAGATGCGAATGCCCCAGCATGAGCTGAACTGAGCGATTAAACACTAGATAACCCAGAGAGGAGCCAGGCATTAGAGTTTGCACAGTACTAGACACGGTGCAGCCCAAACACAAGGTGTGTATCACATGAAGCAATGTTCCAAAAATGCCAGCGCTCTCCTAGCTACTTTTCTTCCCAGGTTTAGCAGGCAACACCACAGCCTTGTTTGGGGCCGCAGTTTGTGTACGCTGATGTGCCTATTTCCTTTGGATCAGGTCCAGTTCATCTTGGAGCCAGCATGGGAGGTTGTTTTCACACCTCTGCAGCTCCAAGGCCAAAGGCTTTAAAGCATCCTCCTGCCACAAAAACGCTCCAGAACCACCTGCCTTAGAGCAAGGGAGCCCAAAACCAAGGCCGATCTGCACGCTGCTGGCAAAGGTGTATCCATAGCAGTTACAGGCAGCCAGTAGCTCTGCTTCAGATTCCATGCATGAAGGACTAAATGCACGTAGAGTAAAATCCAGTTGGATCTAGATCACTACAAAAGGACCCGAGAAAGGTCCCTGATTTCTTACAGCTCTCCCCAGTTCACGAGGAGCAGTTGCACTGGTGCACCAATTCCCAGACTCAGCAAGCGTCCAGCACTGGCCTGGGCTGGTTGAGGCCAAGACAAGGTTTTGTCTCTTCCTAACAGACCTCGATGAAGTTATCCACACCTGTGAAAGTAAAAAAGTAAAAAAAGTATCCCTGCTCTGCTGCAGTCTCTGTAGCATGTTACCTTGGAGGAAAATGCAAAGCCCTCCTGCCTCCCTCAATGAAAACTACCCATTTCAGAGAGCAGCTTCTAGTTTGGCTGGTATTACAGCAGATTCTTAAATTAGAAAGAAAAAGGACCTTTCTACATTAAGACTCTATTTATTTCTGCAAAGTGATGGTACAGGCTATAAAACTGAGCTCCCCTTCCACAGGTCTGAACTCCATCCAAAACAGGTTGCACCCAATATCCCTCAAATAGTAATAATTCTTCCCACTTCCTTCTCTACTTGATTCATCCTGCCCCAAAGCTCTGCTCTTACATCCATTCCTCTTCCCCCTTTCAACTCCCTGCTGTTTTCTCACTTTTAGTCATTTACCTCGTTTTCCTGAACAAATGACTCTGGGTTGCCAGACCCAACAGCTCCCAACCTGGGCACCACGGGGGCAGCTGAGGACCAGGCGCTGCTGCAACCCAGTCAGTGGTTGATGTGCAAAGTACCTTCACCGTTGCTTACCATGCACCAGATTTTCCCTGGTTTTCACTGCTAGCAGCTCAAAAGTGGCCTTTTCCCCTTCCACTGTGCATGCTGACTACAAAAGCCATGCAAACAGAGTTCGGTGGAAAAAGTCCAGAGCGCTGCAAATCCTGTACCACCGCATTCCCCGTAATCATGCTAACCACGAGCCTAAGAACCAAGACAGCTGCTTCATTCCTGGTGCTGCCACCCTCTGCTCCTGCAGCCACATAATCTCTGTGCCCTGCTTCAGCCACAGTGTATAATGGGTTCAGATTTATCTGCCTCTCTAGAGAAATAAGAGATTAAAAGAACATTTACAGTCCCATGAAAGCACTGAGTCATAGGCGCTCCATTCAATGAGTATGAGACACTACTGTCACATTACCAGCTCTTAGGATTTTATCTAGTCTTTAGCAGTTTCTGTTTCTCTTAAAGCCATTTCTCCCTGGGTCATGGGATCATATGAAAATCCTCATTTTCTACCTTTTTTTTTTTTTTTCCCCCCCCTTCAAAAATAGTGCACCGCAAACCACAGGAAAAAAAAAAAAAGAAATCTGAAGGACAGGGAAGACAAAGGGAAGAACGTGAATTTTTTTTTCCTTCTTGGGATTTTTTTTTTCCCCCCACAAACCACTCCCTCAGTTGGCAGAAGCAAGACTCAGGAATTTGTACTGACGCATTCAATAAAGGAAACAAACTGTTGCACAAATACCACATTGGGTTACAGCACCTGGATAAGCTACTCCTCCGAAACACCTTTGCTTATCCAACGGATATTCTTACCCTTCTCAGCTCCAAGGAAGACATAAGAAGCAGAAACAGAGTTAGAGTGGGCCAAGACTATGCTTCCACCAGCCAGGGATCATTGAGCACGTATTACTTCAAAATAATTCGTGGCATTCAGTCACGCATCTGCACCTTGACCAGTCTTACAAACATGGTGGCCAGTGAAGGGCAGAGGACCCACGCCACTGGACACGAAGATTAAATACGGGGCAGCTTTTGACAGCATCTTTGGCATCAGCAATACTATATATTAAGGAACAAGATAACAACCTATGCTCATCTTCCTACATACCTTTTGAGCACATGTCGAGTAGGCATGCAAACACATGCAGGCAGGCAGACAACCTAGCCTATCTGAGAGGACCTGGGCTTCTGCCACCAGTAATGTGGCACAAGACAAGTAATAACATCAAATTATGCTAATTTTTGTCCTTACTTAAAAAAAAAAAATAAATCTCTCTATATATTTTTTTAATTACCCAGGATCACAAGCAGCCTGCCAACATTTCCACTGGAGAATCCCCACTGCTCCCTGTTAACCTCTAAACATCCGAGTTTCAATTTTCTCATACCTGAAGCAAGGAGCAGCACCTTAAACAGCTTTATAGAATGGTTTTAAATCTTTGGGATAAATCTGTTAAGCAACAACATTCTCACTGTGGTAACTATTGTTATTAAAAATTTAAGTCCTTCCTGGGATTGGAATGAACAAAACTGGTTAATGAGAAGAACTATAACTGGACAAGACCTGGGCGATTCTCATCACTCCAGTACAAAGCAAGCTAAAACATCAGCATTTCATGAAAATGAACAATAAAATTCCCAAACAACTATTTCAAGATGTTCAAAAGTTTATAGATAGATAATATTAAGATATGCAGTCTTTGAAAAGGTAAATAGTACACTGCAAAAATACAGAAACTTATCATCATGATACTTTTTAAATTGTTGTCATACATTTGATGCAATATTTATATGTTATAAAGGTCTAAACATATAAATATATGTTGTAGCTAAGTTACAAAGGTCTAAATGATAGAGTCAAAATGAGATGTCTTTATTTCAAAACAACATAGAACGCTGAAACAATTTGTTTAGACTTCACCCATCAAAACAATTTGTCAAAACTGACACGTTCCCGCAAAATATTTCCATTTTGATAAAACAGCATTTTGACAGAAAACAGTTGAATCCAAACATTTTCAGTCAGCTTGCTGAACTATACATCCTTGTGAACTGGACTAGAGGTAGAAATGGGATGGGAATGTGGGTGCTATCCCTGCTCAGGCATCCCCCTGTGCCCCTAAGCAAAAGGCTCAGGCTGTGTCTGCACTGTTCCTGAACCGTCCCCATGTCCTTCAGGACAGGGAACATCCTCTGCTGTATACCCTACAAAGCCTAGCACAAGATCCCTATTAGGCATCTCCAAAATAAAATAAAATTTTAAAAAGCTACTTAGTGGTTTCATGGCATTTTCGACGAAAATGACTATTTATTTTTGGTTCTTTCATGGGCTCCCCGGAATAAGCCAAATGTGGCTGGAGACACCATCAAACAACTTTCTTATTTAAAACTTCAAACAATCTACTGTTCTCACACCAGCAGAGTTCTGTGGTTTGAATCAGATCACAAAATGAAAATGCAGTGACAAAAAAAAAAAAAAAAGGAAAAAAACATGCATCAAAAGCTGTTGATCTCATTTCCTAATGATGCAGACATGAATTTCAAGGGATATAAACTTCAGAGCTCAGACATCACCTTCTATACACCTGCCTGAAAAATGGAAAGCCTTCAAAGAAAATATTATATAGGGGATTTTCATGGAAAATGGAAGTTATAAACAACTTTCTATCGAGAATACACATGTGCAAAATACATTCCTGGAGTCAGCAATACATCATGGTGTCATTTGTTTGTATTTATAACAGGCTAATAGATGAAAGTGTGATAACTGTAGTGGAATGAGTCGCTCTTGTACACAGTTGGAGGATGTTGGTTTAAGCTATTGATTGATCTACTAGCTCTTAGAGCTGTTAATTGTCTAATTACTTTTTATAAATAAAACTTTGAAAATATGTAAACTTCAAATTAATCTTCTTTGTTTAGACCACATGAGCTAATTCATGTAATAAAAAGATTCTGCAAAAATTTTTAATTGCCCTCAAAATCCTTGGCATGCTCTGTTTTTCAGGCTACTCAAAACAACCCAATCCCATTTCTAAGAGACTATCCATGCTGCGCTTTTTCTGATCTTGAGCCAAGAAAGGGCCAATGCACAGACTTTAATCCTTGTATACCCAGTTCTGCATGCAAGAGCACCCTTTGACTAGAAAAAGTAAAGAGAAGTAAAAATGAAGAAAAGCATGAACACTTTATGTGCTTTATGTTCTCACCTTAAAAATTCCCTTATTGTGCAATTATACTGAATTTCAGTATACTCCAACTGTTATTCTGTCTGTTGCTGTTCAAGATGTCCAGAAATGATCCACTTACACTCTTAGTCAAAACAAACAAAATCACATGGAAAAATTTGTCTCATTGTCTACATAAGACTTTACTTCCTAACTTCCTTTTAGTCCTTCACAGACACACTGTCCCCTTGGGTTTCTCTAGTCCTTAATTAACTGTTACTTTTTTAACAATAAAAATGCAGCAGGTGGTTTGGGAGTTGCTTTTCATTTCTTGAAGCTTGTTTTGGTCTGTGCTTTGTGTCCAACTGGTGGAGGAAGAAAAGGACATGGATGTGGGATGCTGTGGGAGAAAACTGTGTGCGTGCAGCCAGGGTAAGTGGATGCTATTACACTGAAGTTTTTTTTTT
>VXAA01006207.1:318238-344218 GCA_013399115.1 Anseranas semipalmata | reverse complement strand
GAGAAGTGTCCCATTCCATGAGGCACCTGCATCCAACAAAATGACCCCCCCCCCTCCCCCCCGCCCCACAGGAAGGTGCATGAGGACGTCCAAGTTTCAGCAGATCCTCAGCTCATTGAGCAGCTCTGTCCACAGATGCCTTCTCAAAGTCAGCTCTGCTCTTCTGAGCACCCTTGCTTTTGCCCCCCTACTGTGCCTTACTTGCTCTTCACTTGCATGGTCCAGCTGTGAAAGAATTGATTAGGTTGTCCTGTTCTTTTCAAGGAAAAATCAGCTCTCTATGGATTTTGTTTTATTTTTTAGAAGTATTTTAAAGACATGGAACATAGTGCTAATACGTAACCTGCTCTTCTCCTGGCCACTTGTTGTGACAGTCACCCATAAAGCAGTGGCACTAGCGTGCCCAAGGCCCACCTTTGCCAATAGCCTGAGCTGGAGAAGCATTTCAATCTCCCTGCATAAATCCGTGCAGCAATAAATCCAATGCAGATGCATGCAAGCCTTGCTGCCCACGTGGAGCCAGACTCCAGAGCACTTATTTCTAGCTCTGGTTCTTCAAGCAGTAAGCTGGATGATGAAGGCTTCCAAAACCCAAACGCTGCCCACTTGTTTGCATTCAGAAAGAAGCATCGTGCTCAAGGGATCTCCCTGCTGGATAATGAAAACTTCACCAGGGGGACCTGAAACCCCTGCAGCCACAGCTGTGGAGGATGGCTGACTCCTCGAGCTGCAGGACAGGGAGAAAGTCAGCCTGCGCTCTCTGCCTTGAAAACCCAGACACACACCACTGTGGCAGGATGAAAGGAGTCACTCTTTGATATTCAAACAGGAAAACAGGTAACAGGAGAAAACAAGCAGATCCAAGTACAGTGCTGCGTACAGAAATGAACTAATATCAAGCTTGACTGAAAAAGTTGATTAAATTAGTTTAATTTGAAAGCCCAAACAAACCCTGAAGGAGGTTCTTTGTTTATTGCTTTTTACCGGCAGCATGTGTTACCGAAGAAGCACCATGTGGGCATGAAATATTTATTCATTAAATCTTTCATAAAGCTCCACACTATCAGTTTCACTCAGGATATATTTATAACTTGTCAAAGTCCACGAAAATCACTGCTTTTCTTTCCCCCACATCCATCCCCCTCCAGACTGTTTATAAAAGGATTAGGCTTTCAGTTTTCATTGCAGTAAGCACGATCCTCAGCTCCACTGTTGCTTGTACACAAGGCGCTGCTTCTTTAATTGTAACAGGATAGTTGCAGTTAAAATAATTCAGCCTTCCCTGTGCCACACAAAAGGGACCATTACATGCTGCAAACCAGCCTGCTGATTTACCCTGTTCCTGCTACGGGAATGGCAAAGTCAATCATTAATAGAAGAAGGCACTATGCACCCATAGCAATACATGGAAGTAGAAGTCAGGTCAGCTACGAGACACATCCTTGGAGATTCCCCTTCCACGAGATGCGTGCACAGTTTTAGATGCAAGGAAGGGTCAAGCCTGCCCAGCTCAGCATCAGGAAGGCAACAGGTTGAGTAGGAAATTGCTGAGGAAGGGCGCAAAGCTGCGTAGGCATTGCCTGACAAACCCACTCACTAGTCAGGCAGAAAGCACCAGCAAAAAACACCACTTATTTTGCATCAAGCACGGGGACACTGCAAAGAAGGTTATTCTCTTTTCCCTCTCCCAGACCCTGACTGTCCCAGGACAGAAAGTCCATCCAAGCAAGGGAAAAGCAGTCAGAAAAGTGCATTCATTTCAATATCAGTGTGTCCGAGTCATTTGTTATCAAATCTCACTCCATCAGTGGAACCCCTTCTTGAACCCTTCCTTGGCTGCCAGCCAGCCTGCAGAAACCCATGCTCCAAGCTGGGCTAATAACACACTAGCATAAACAGTGCTATAGTATCCTCAACGTTAGCTGTAAAACTATGTAATAACATTTTACTATAATTTTACTGACTATACATCTCAGTCCAGTACAAGAATGAGGATAGGCTACATTTAGAAATACAAATAAAAGTACTTTACATCCATAAGCGTGCAAAAATCCAGGATTTGCATTAGGACTGTGCAGGGATAATTGCATTAATGACACTCATCTTTCTAAGAAATTGCACTGATACTTAGCCTGGGTGTGGGTCAAGCCTATTTTCCCCTTATAATCCTAAACAATAAAAAAGCACCCCAAAATGGATGCAGAGCAGGCACTTTGGGTGCACTGCAGGGTCCTATGCAGTTCTAGTGGCCCCAGTCACTGCGTGCATCCCTGTCTTGTTGGGCCATGGGCTGCCCAGTCAAGCCTGCTCCCATTTCCCTTACTCCATTTGTTTGTGAGAATAAATAAATATAAATACAACATAAGCAGACATCATTGTCCCTGGAAACCAGGCTTGCTGGAAATGTTTCTGCTGAAACAGCTTCTTGCTGGAAAATTAGCTTTTGATTAAAACGTGTTCTTTTCTTGCCTTTAATAAACAGAGCATCCTTCATGTAGCATCTCGGCCTTTCTTGCAGGAAACCTAAACCATCTCCCGTGGCCTCGGTTTTCAGATGCCTGATCCTCAGCAGGGCCTGACTCTCAAGCCCACCTTACAAACCAGCCAGCACCTCGTCCCTACAATGTGCCCTGCAACTCTGCTTCTAGACCTGAAAAATCATACTAAAATGAAAATCAAATTAAAAAAAAAGTTGACTTCAAGCCTAGTAGAGCTGGAGATGCACAGAAACTCTATGTTTAATGAAATCTACAACTCAAACGCTTTGCAAGGCCTGTCCCACTGACCATGCTGTGCCACATTTGCACAGTAGCTCAATGATTACTTATGTTCCCAAAAGACATATGGGGGCCTATTACGCTCGGTTTACCCCAGAAGGGCCTCATTTGGCTATACTAAGTCTGTCAAAAGTAACCAAAGCCAATACCACGTGCAAAAGATTTGCAGTTCCACACAGTAGCAAGAAGACTATTTTTGTGATCAAGACAACATTATCCCGACACCGCACGAGAAACGGGCTAACTCTTGAATTTTCACACCCCAGACTGAGCCATCTGACTCATGTCAAGGGAGGGAAGGAAAAACTCCCGTGGGTGCTGTAATGAAAATATTTTCTTCTCAGGAGTGAGAACGCAAGGGGCTGCGTGGGGCCGGCGGGGAGATGCCGAGCCACGATGTGCTCCAGTGATCTCCAGCTGCTACAAGCTCCCAAGAGGCAACGGAGTCAACTGACACACTCCCACTAGGGCAAATTTCAGCCCAAACACCCTCGTCTCTTCAGCCAAGGCTAGCATTATATTTACCTCCCCTCTTCTCCTCCCTTCTGCCATCATTAGGAGAGCAAAGAAAAAAATGCTATTTTTTATGTGCTCGTTAAGTATGATCTGCTAAATGTTCTATGCCAATGCATAAAGCTGCCTACTATGCTAATAGAATATTTAATTGACATTTATTTGCTGACTAGTTATTTATGCTAACGTCACCCCTGCATAATTAATACTCTGCTAAAGTTGACTTGAAAAGCACACATAAAACACTGCACTAGGAGTCATTTGCAGTGTTTAAAATAAAGAAATCCTGCAATCTATTTACATTAGGTTAGTCTAAATTTGGTTTTGATGGAATAAGAGGATAAGGATTAAGCAAAAAAAAAGATTTAAAAAAATCTATATACTACTTTAGAAATATCCACAGTCTTTCACAGTACAACCTGCCAAAGAAGATTTCCGAGCTTCATTTCACTTGGCTCGAGGGCCCAGTTCTTAGCGGATGTAAAACAGCATAAGCTCATTGAATGCCTACTGATTTTCTCCAGCCTCAAGCTCTTAGGAAGTAATATTTCAGGTGAGCCTTCAGTGAAAGAGGTAAAGCAGGGCCAGATCTGTTCTCAATTATACCAGCTGAAAAGCAAACTCATCTCAGATAAGTCAGAGGAGGCAAGCCAACTCCTCGCAAAGATAAAAGAAGTCCATCCTGCCCATCTGATCCCTCTACCTGCACTATAATCACTGAGCTGCAGGCATAGTTTAAGTTTTATTTCCTCTGGGATGAGATTACCGGGGAAAGTTGGCTTCAGTTAAAAAAACATCCAGGACCACCTTTTCTGAGAGAGCAGCTCTGGAGGCCCTCACCTATTTTCAGAAATGTTCTCTCTGTGTCACTCTAAAGAACCCTGTGGACAAGCTTTCTGAACACAAGCAACCTCCAAGAGTGGAGTTGAAAGGGAAGTGGCTGGGCCACATCTCCACCATCCCCAGCAGTGCCCCCAACAAAAGCCTTCTGTGCCCTTAGGGCTTCTTGAATGACGCAGAATCCACACCCTGAACACAAACTGACGACTCAAAGCTTGCTCTTCTCTTTTTTCCTGCCTCACCATCTCCCCTTGTTGTTCTTCTTCCCATGCCTTGTGCTCCATTTTGTCTCAATTCATTATTTTCCACTGTATCCCTGACCCACTGTCTGCTTTAACCATTACATCCATCGAATATTTCGCCTGAGTTCTAACAAAATGGAAAAAGTGTCTCCGAGTTAACTTATTTCTTTAATCTACCTATTCATCTAGGCCACATTTGGACACAAATAGGCTGTGCAGCATCACAGATCATCTTCTGACTACGCAGAATCCAGCAAGTCCTCATGCCACGAGTACTACCATGGCCAGCCAGATCCACTTCTCCCCTCACTTATACCAGTGATCTCAAACAGCAGGATTTAGCTCTTTGATAGACTCAGATAAGAGCTAAAAAAAAAAAAAGGAAAAGGCAATTAAGATTCCCATTTGAAACCTGGAATCTTTAATTAGACCTCTATGTCATTCCACTGCAGGACTGAGGTAGACTACATGTCACAGTGAGAAATTTCAACCTAAATAGGAATACAGCTGTCATTTGAAGGCAGCCCAGTTTGCTGTGTCACAAGTTTTATCTAATTTTTAATCCATACCCTGCCCACAGTCCAACCCAGCACTTGGAATCTGAGTGAAATTCCCCTCCTTTCACCTGGATCAAGCATAAAAGTTAACCTGACCTGAGTGACGTACAGAAGCCTATTTCAAAGAGTGACATTCGCGTTCACAGAAAGCCTGGGCATGCAAAACACTTTTTTTTATGTTCAGCACTCTTCATGGCATATTTTGCCTGGTGGAGCTCAGCACCGTGCAAGAAGGATTCAAGATCAGCCCAAGATCAGGCCTTTGAGTTTTAATTCACCTTATATTGGTATAATGGAGAAATAAAGGCTGCTTTCCTACACAGTACAATTGATTATTGTGATCGTCAAATTCATGGCTAGATGGCATTCTGAGGTTTTCCCCACCTGCACCAGGTCATTGTAAAAGGAGAATATAGACCTGGTTCTCACCCTGTTGCATTCCTTTACATCTCCAGTCTCCTCCGTCTCCTGGTTTACACTGTGAGCAGACTCAAGATCACCGTGCGGATCCACGCTCCGAAATGCCCTATTTGAATTTCCATCTGTCAATAAGGCTAAGCAAAACCACCACAGCAATTACAAGTGTACACAATAATCTTGTCGTCCAGTGTTTTTAGCGCATCCCAGAATGCATTAAGATAGTGCCAGGAGAGATTCGGCTCTGTTGGCTCAGCTGTAAACCTACAATCTGTACAAAAGCACTCAAGTGTCAATCAAAAGACGTTCCTGCTCTCTGCGTGTTTCACAATGCATAATTTAGCTACTACGCTTGTCAGGTTCTCCACGCTGCTCTTCTACCCGATGGTAAATGTGCTCATGAACCCAACTGTCATCAACAAAGGAAAACAGCACACGGAAATAACAGGCTAAAGGAGGCAAGAGACCTCTTTTCCTTTCTCTGTTAAGGGAATTACGAGTAAGGGGAAGTTTAGATAGACTTAAATTTTTAATGCTGAGTGGGTAGGAGATCCCAAGGGATGAAAGATGCTGAAAAACAACCACGTCGGCTCTGCGCCGAGGAGGAGGACGGTGCTTGGTAAGACACGTGAAGCAGTGAAAGGAGCTGTCCCTGCTTCCATGCAGGCTGATATAATGGGGCAATTTTAAGTAACTGATGGAAGGTTTATGTTACATCCCACACCTACGGGGCAGAAACCAAATCCCGCCCTGCCACCACACCCTTGCCACTGTCAATGAACTTTGAAGCAGGTTGTCCTTCCCCGTACGAATTACAGTTGCTGAAGGGCCCTGCCGGAAGGATGAAAATTTCAGACTCAGCTACATCAGGCTCAGCTACCCACTGGTCTACACCACAGTTAATATGCAATAAAAAAAGAAATCTCTGTCCCAGGACGTGACTTTAGAGCTGATCAGTGCCAAAGCTACAGACCATAAGGACAGCTTCACACTTGCCTCAGCTAGTTCATGAATAAACATCCAATTCATTCAAATGAGTTCTATATTAACTAATTTAAATAATTTTCATTTTGCTTTGAATGGTAAACAGATCTATTCTGCCAGGATAGTTGAGTTTGCAATTCAAATTACACACCGATTTGTAATGAGAAAAATATAATTAATGGCAAAGCTTGAAGTAACTACAATTTTACTCCTTTGATTTCCTGCAGGGAAGGGGGATGGAGGGTGAAGCTTGCAGGCACATGCACACTCACACCGTCCTTTGATATGCCAATACATTTTATTACAAACTGGAGCATTTGGCCCTCAGTCCTATTTTAGTGCATTGTACCATAATGTCAGGGGAGGACATAACATGACTTGACATTATACTTGCAGGCACCATGATGCAAAACTAACGTCACCCAATAAATAATAATGTAACAGTCTGTAAATTAAATGACTTCCTTTTATTGGGATCATAAACAATAATTATTTGGCAGCTGCCCCTTA
This sequence comes from Anseranas semipalmata, assembly GCA_013399115.1. Classification (NCBI taxonomy): domain Eukaryota; kingdom Metazoa; phylum Chordata; class Aves; order Anseriformes; family Anseranatidae; genus Anseranas; species Anseranas semipalmata. The sequence continues at coordinate 337,378 of VXAA01006207.1, read as the reverse complement.
AAAGCTCTGTATGTGCTGAACATTAAATCAAGCTCTATTGATTTGGTAAACTGAACCAGCCTGTTTTTTCCATCTCTCTTCCATCTATTCAAATTCTTCATCCTATCACTCCGTACCAGTGTTGTCTGGCATTGCTTTTACAAGACTAGCACCGATCAGTCCCATCTGATTCCTAAGCAGAAACAAAGCATTATCTCAGTGCTGGTAGTTTGCCCATTAAGCAACTCCTTCTTGGCAGATCTGCTTTTTAACCAGAGCCTTCAGCAACTGATTAAAAACAAATCTTAATGACAGATAACTGGCCCTGGCCATGCTCTTTGCATGGTCTTGCCTTATTGTGATCAATATGTGCAGAATTGGGCCCTTAGAAAACAAGTCCATGCAATTCAGAGTTGGCTTTCATTTCTTCAAAAGGTTTGACAACAAAATAGTGTGCAATGCTAAAATGGCAAAAAACCTCTGTGGAGTTCATAGGGAATGACAGTTTCTTTTGTGTCAATGCAAGGTCTGATCCTGCAGGTTTCACCAGATAAAACTCTCAGGACTGCAAGGAAGTTCAGCTCGTTAAGATACATTCACTGATTGGCAAAACAATTAAGCACAGGACAAACTTCAGACATCTGCATATAATGAAGTCCAGTACTCATAAGCTACTTTCAGAAGCTGATCAGAGCCCAGTTCTCCCTAGAGCAGACAAGGGGCACTCCAGAAAACCCAGCCTCTTCCTTGTAGTGTCCCCAGGGGAGCTACCATCTTTTGAAAGTCCACCTTTGACCACAGTCTAAATCCCATGGACAAACACCCAGAGGAGCTCTGTGACTTATGAATGCATTTAGGACCTCTCTCTTTTCCAACTGAGAGAAGTCCTGAAGGCTCAAATGTTCCTGGGTGTTTTAGATGTCCCACTCCAAAATACAACTCAAGCTCTTAAATGCTTACATCCTATGGGGAGGAAAAAAACAAAACAAAACAAACAAACAAACAAAAAAACAGGACAGTTTCCCAAATTTAAGACTCTGGCATACAGTTACATCATGTGAAAAGACGAGAAAGGAGGCATGACGCACTGCACATTTGCAGTCAGTCAAGCAAAACAGTTTACGTGAAGTAGCCACAACTCAAAGAGCAGATTCTAACATTTCCATGAAAAGCAGTTGCCTCCAGTTATGAAACAATCATTATTTTCTATTACAACAGTCGATAAAATCTTTTAACCCTTGACCCTGGCATTTTGAGATTTAGTTTATGGCATTGTACACCTTTCTGGTAACATTCATTATAATCCACATAGTAAAAGGTAGTTTAATAGACTAATAAAATTAAAAAATTAACCCCTCTTACACCAGCTTGACTTATTATTCCTAAGCCAACAGACTTCTCAGCTTTTTTTTTTTTTTTAAGTAATCAATCCTCTGTTTATTCAAAAGACAGTCAGGTCAGAACAAAAAGATAACAGTTTAGCTCAGAGTTCAGCATATGCAAGGCAAGAATGAGCCTGTTCCTGCTCCAATTCAAAGACTGTATCTACAGCTCACTTCCATAGGAAGTGAGGCAAGAGCCACACCAGAAGTCACGCATGACACACAAATGGCACATACACTTTTTCCAACAGTCATGTGAACAGGAAGTAGAAGAATGACTTCAGCAGCAGAATTCTTAAATGAGACTTTTCTCAAACACATTCACAAGCTGGAGGCTAAACATTCATCTCTTCTTCCCCTGACCCAGAATAAACTGGATATATGGAGGGAATACTTATGAGCAACAGTGATAAGTATGCCTCTGCTTGGAGCTACGTAGTGGTAAGGATGCACAGCTGTTCTGTTGCTGTCCACAGCCAATATATATATATATATATATTGGAATATATATTAATTTTAATTAATTATTATAATATATATATACACACACATATATATATATATACCACATGTATGTATAGGTATATATAGATATTGAGGACCAAACATACCATTAAAGAACTGTTCCACGTGGGCCACTAATCTACAGCTCTTGCATTCAACTTTTGCGCACCCAAGAGCTGAGAATCAGGACATGCCCTGACCCCTGATGACCAAGTTTTGCTATCTTTAACAATGTGAGTGTACCATTGGAATTAAAAGCTGCAAGAATCTGGCAATGGAAGGTTTTAAACTTTCAGGGCAAGACATTTGAGTGCACAGCCAACTTCTGATTTTGGTTACATGCAAATATCTTGTTAATTTTAGTTTATTCTCAGTCTGATTTGGTCTTTCCTTTCTACAAGTACAGGACAGTTTTTTCCCCTCACTGAAAGTCGTGGCTTGGCAATTTAGCAATACATTTCCTTGTGAAGACAGACTCATCCAGAAGCTTCTTCTGTTCTTGCCAGAATGGCAAAAACTCCTTTCCTGGAGACTGATTGGCAAATTGAATCACCCACTGATCTATGCAGACCTGACTCTGAACTGCTGTACAACAACTTCAGTGGAATTGCATCAATCAACACCAGTTTAGCATCTGGAGTACTTGTTCCATATTGACTGGAAGTCTGGAGATTAACCATCAGCCTTATACTAGAGCACGACTCTAACAAAACACATAGAACTCACCATCTGGAGGCATCAGGACCTTATTATTCTGTGTACACCAGCCAACGGGGTGAAGGTCTGCTGTCATTACGTCACACCAGAAATCTGCCCTGCGGTCATCTCCATAGCCACAGTAACGAAGCAGTAAGAGCTGTCCACATGTTGTAATGATCGTAGCCACCCAGTACGTGTCCGGATTGCTCTTGTTGGCAACTTCTAATTTCATCCCTGGTTGGAAGCTGCTTTGAAGACTGATTTCAACCTTACAAAATGAGAAAGGCATGGTGTTACTTTTCCTTCTTTGCAGGGAGACCCCTTGTCTAACTAAGCTTATTGGTCTCTTCTCCCATGCACCAGGTGATAGTACGAGGGGGAATGCACTTAAGTTGCACCAGGGGAGGTTTAGGTTAGATATTAGGAAAAACTTCTTTACTGAAAGAGGCATTGGAACAGGCTGCCCAGGGAAGTGGTTGAGTCACCATCCCTGGACGTATTCAAAAGATGTGTAGATGTAGAGCTTAGTGACATGGTTTAGTGGAGGACTTAGTAGTGTTAGGTTATGGGTTGGACTGGATGATCTTGGAGGTCTTTTCCAACCTAAATGGTTCTGTTCTGTGATTCTGTAAGCAAGCCAACACTTCCACTAAAGAGCAGATCTGTAATAGGACATGAGTTGCTTGTGCTCCTTAATACAACCATCTCCTTCACCATCTGGCTGGGCTGGATCACTCCTACTTCACTAGTAAATACCCCATCATGCAAGGTCCCTCATACTCCAAAGGGGCCCACCAGCAGTGGTAACCTCAGGTGCACTACATCTGAGAGAGGGCTGGTAGCCATCTTAGCATCATAAATCTCACTAATGCCTGGGAGAAAGGTGGGGTAACTCAAGTGAGGTTACATTTCCCACTGCACAGCTCCATCAGGCAAATCTGAGCACCTCTGGGAGTTAGGCCCAGCTATAATAATTGGTCATATAATAACACTGAAGCACCTCTTGAGGCTTGACAAGCATCAAGGGCTGAATGCTGCGCCAAGCAGACCAAGGAGACTATTTCCATTCAATCCATCCCCAGCAGCTCAAAGCATAACCAATTCACTCTGCCAGCACCCTGGTAAAGAAGGTAGGATCCATAGCTGAAAGAAGCAAAGGGCTTTTTGTCACTGTCCTGCCATCTGATGGAGAGGTCACTTGCATTTATCTCAGCAGTGACAGGTCACAAGTAACTTGCCCAAGGACACGGGAGATGCCAGTGCATCTCTTCTAGGACACTGCAAGGACTGCTATGGGCACATCATAATCGGTACTCCAAGGGCCAGCGGGGTGTCTCTAGCTACTGTTGATACAGAAGAGGTGGATGCCAATCCACTGGTTCAGACTACAGCTTTGTCTTCAGAAGTCCATCCAAAACGTAGCTTGAGACTCCCTATGAGATGCTTAAGGACAGGTTCTTACAGGTTTGTAACTACATTATCTCCTACTGAAACTAGAGAGATTTTAAAATCTGGTTTAAGCCTGTCTCTGATTTAGTTCTCATTTACATGACAGGTTAAAACACCTCTTCTGCTCACAGAGATAAATATATCACAGTTGGCATGGCCACCTAAGGACTCATACTTCAAGATGCCATGCTACAGAAAAAAAAATAAGCTCTTCTGGGATGTCTAGTACTCCCTCACTCACCCTGCTCCAGCTTACGACACATGAGTGGTGGCCAGCCAAAGCCATACATTATTTGGAGGTTACAACACTCCATATGCCTTTAGTTGTGTGGGCACATCCATCGGCATCAACGTCTGCAGTCAGAATAGCTGAGGTTGGAAGGGACCTTTGGAGACCATTTAAGATTGAGGAAAATCTGTGACATTTACTAGTTTAGTCATAAGACAGGGTCTTAGCTCTTGTGATGCTCTAAAATAATCCAGGATACATGGTCATCTGTGGTTTCTCTCATTGCTCTCAGCATGAGTAAAGACCAAACCAGCATTCTGAAGGCAAGAGACTTGTGACTGGAAATTACATAAACTGAGGAATGAAACAGACAGATAGTATAATCTTTTCTGAGGGCCTTCCAGTTCCTGCCAACCCAATTTTTTGGAGGATGAAGTTCCAGATTGTGAAGCATAGTCAGTACAGACAATTCCCAGCACTAACTTGTGGAGTAACAGTCCCGGGATACAGGTGCTGTGGGACACCACAATCAGCAGGATGAGGCAGGCATCTCCACACACCCAAAGAAATCCGTAAGGACTTCATGAAGCACAAAACTTCCACCTGGATCCAGTATTTGAGTCAGGGCCCAGAGTAGAACCCTGGGACAAAATGCTGTAGCTACAGCCAAGGATAAACTACAATAAAACTTCACCATTGTCCTGTAATTCTCCACTACAGAAGATTATGGTCCTTCATCCTGCAATACTCTACTGTTGTTAAAATGGAAGCAAAATAGTTAATGGAGGATTTTATGATTTTTTTTTTTTTTCAGATGTAGATAGGAGAGACAGGCTTTTCATCACTGCTTCTCCTTAGCTCTTCAAAACAATCAAGAAGCCACCTGGAGATAAAGGTGGCTTAATGGCATGAAGACAGTCATCCAAATGGAGACTCATCTTAAAGTAGCAACAGATTCTTCAGGAAACTTCCCTCTCACTGCAGCACAACTACACTGTTCCCAAAGAATGTCCCTGCCAGCAACCAGACTCAGTGTAAGGCAGCTGAGAGCATCACAGCCAAAAACCCCTCTCTTCCTGCTTAAGATGCCCACATCCTCCAGAGCATTCAGACCAGTTGAGTGAAGCTGGGAGAAGGTCCAGTGAAGGTGGTGAGTCTGATGACCAGCTGTAGCAGAATGGGCTGCTACCTGCAGCTGATGGGTCAGGTAGGAGGATGAGCAGCACTATCCTCATGGGACTTGGAGCTGAGGATGGAGAACGACCATGCATCAGTTTCAGTTCTCTCCCATGTCCTCGCATAAGGGCAGGTGATAAACAGCATAGGTGGGTTGAATAGAAGAAGTTAAACTGGTTGCAGACGGAGAAACTGGTCCATACAACAATATCTTTGACTGTGATGGGCTTTGCTTGAAGACAGATCCCTTCTTCAAAGCGTGCTCCAATCTTCTCCATCAGTCAAAATTTCAGAGACTTTGGATACTACTTCTGCTAACATGGGCAAGAGCCACAGAGCATGCTGTAACTATCACGGCATATCCAGGACTCCTTGATGTCTGCACAAGCAGTATGCACCCAGGAGGGTTATCACCTACCCAAGTGTTTGGTTCCCACACTCCTGAGGCAGCATCTCCAGGAGGGAGGCTGAGAGATGGCTTCCTACAGGCCATGCTGGACTCTAGTGCTGAGTGACCCTGCTAGTCAGTAAAACCATGCATTGAGAGGACACCTTTAGAGAAATAAGGCACTCTTGTGAGATGACTCTCTATGAGTTGGGATGGATACCAATAAATAAAAAAGGAAAAGGAGAAACAAAGAAAAAAGATGAGTACATTATAAACAAATGGAGAGCAACATAAACCCTCATAAATGACCAATTTGAACCCAAGGCAGATGACACAGTGCTCTGAGTTGTGACTGCAGCCAGTGCAGACACACTAATGTCACATAACACCAGCTGGAGGGCCAGGAGCTGCACAGACACCAGGCAGCACTCAGCCTTGTTCCCATGCAGGTTGTCACACGCTCAGAGGGCCAATTTCTGCCCAAAATGGTCAGATCCCACTTCAGTTGGCCAGGAACCCCCTGAAAACCCAAAGAGGGAACACGCTCAATGCTCGCAAGGCACAGACGAAGCACGTACGTGTTTGAAGGAGGTGTGGGGAGCAGCGCTGGCTCCTGTTTCTTCCAGGAACTCATCCCAGTTGAAGTCCGCATCCTCAATGCTGGAGCCCTCATCTGTTCAAAAGAAAAAAAAAAAAAAGAAAGAAAAAAAATAGAAAGAAAGGAAAGCAGCCTAAAACACAGCCAAAGAAGGCAAAAGTTGTGTCAAAGAGTTCAGGGTGAGAATAGCAACCAGTATAAACATCAACACAAGGGAACACAGAAAGCTTGTTTAAAGATCTGTGCTTATCCAGTTTGACCGGCTCTTACTATACTTTCAGCGGATTTGGGGACTTTAGCAGCCAACACTGCAAGACCAGAAGCGACTCTGCTTTCATTGCAGCAGGGGAACAAAACCACCATACTGCAACAGAGACTTGTGCTCTTGACGTCTCCTTGCCACAAGGGAGCTGGCTGTCTGTCCACTACCACTTGGGTGCAATGGCCATGCTCATGCCCCAGCCTTGGGTTCCCCAGGACTGTTAATTACAGCAGTGTCCTGGTGATAATATTAGAAGTTGCTTCTGTTGGCCGAGCAAACACCCTGACCCTTGGGGCTGAGGAGCCCCAGTTTCAGTGCTGCCGCCTTATCTGTCCCTGCTCAGCCTCCCTCTGTCCCAATACATCAGCCAAGACCCCCATGGGACCCTTCCTCCAGGACCACAGCTGCTTTCCCCCAGATCCCCCAGCACTGCTCACCAGACCACTGCTGCCTTCTTGCTCCCTGCATTTGTCCTTGCCCCATTTCAGATCTGGGGCTCTGCATCATGCCTCCCCCATCTGCACCATTGCCCCCCATACAATCCTTCCCCACGGTGAAGGAGCTGACATTGCTACTTTTCTTTTTTTATACCCATGCCAAACAGAGCAGAGCTGAGGCCTCAAACCATTACTGAAACACACACAGCAATAATTAAAAATAAATCTTCTTTCACTTACAGAGAATCAGCCAAATCTGATTGTTTTCATTTTGTTCCCAGGCAATCTCACAAATCCAGTTTTGTCCCCAGAGCAAAAATATTTACAGTCTAGCAATGAGCTCTTCGCAATAAGCATTTATCAGGCAAACTCTGAGAGACCCTTACCTGCCCAAACATTCATCAGCATGGTCATGATGTAATTAAAGTGACTCATGACAAACTGAATTAAGAAACCTCCCCAGACAGTTTTATGAAGAAAACGGCAGGATTAATTTATTGCAATTATTGCTACAGGTCTCCAGTTTTCAGGACTAGAAAATTATACTGTGCAATAGGAATCTCTCATCATTAAAAGGGGAAGAAATAGGTTCTATTTGCTGCCCATGGAGCCAGACATATATGTGCAAGGGGAAAAAAAAATGTATCGGAGGAGGGTTTTTGAGACAGAGCTGGCAGAGGGTAAAGATTTGTCTGGTAGTTCAAAGAGGAGTGCTGAGCAGTCATCACCGTTAAACACTGCACACTGCTGCATCAAGCCTAAGGTCTGACTCCTTACCGTAAACTCAATTAACCTGCTAAAGTATGGGGATGTAAATCAACATTTACTCCCACGATAAGTTGGCTACCAGATGACTTTTCAACTCAGCTGGACAAGAAATAACCTAACCCCACGATAACAATCTGAAAACAGCCAAATTCAACGTAGAATAAGGGATGGGCTTTGTTTTGTTTAGTGCGATCATTGCAAAAACCTCGAGGCATAGAAGCTGGCCTTATTTGAGATACTCAACCCAAAATGAGGGGTCTGATCATTCTTGGCTGAATGACAAGCCACAGCTTAGCCACAAGGTAGGAACTTGGTGCAAAGATTGCTAAGACTTTCTCTCATCTATACCATGCAGGCAGGCAACTTTGATGATCAGGGAAATCTTTCAGCCTTAAACTCTGCAACCCTGTGGAGTTAATATTTTAGAGAAGAGTCAGGTCCAGAGATTTCAAAGGCTGACTCTACAAAAAAAAAGTATGTGAGTCCATGAGTGGATGAGCAGATATGGTTATACATCAGAGCCATAAAATTACTCCTATGTTTAAGCAACTTTCTACCCTGAGCACCACAATCCCAGTCCCACTAAAAGTCAGTAACATCTGATGTGAAAAGCAAAAGGCAAAAAGCTAAAAGCACATCCCCTCTGTCTGGTTCCTTCATCTGCGCCTGTGGTGCTAGGATGGGCTGCTCAACAACCGCAAGGACATCTCCACCTGAGGACATCTCCAGGTCAGCCCAGGGCCCTCTCCTCTGCTCAGCTATTTCCTTTTCAAAGCATGAGACATTTCTCTCAGCCCACGATGCTCTCTGTATGTTTCCAGTTTTCATTCCTTCTTTTTGCTCTAACTTTCTGGGCGAGTCCATGCAAGTTTCTCCTTCTCTCCATCCTTCCTCAAAATTCTTATGTGAAGGAGTAATTACTATAGAGCACTGGAAGCAGGATTTTTAAGCAGTTCGGTATATACCCTTCAGCCCATGCAGGGAGCAATGTCTCCAGGGTGACAAAACCTTCTCCAGATCTTGGCAACAGTAAGTTAATGATGTTAGCATTATAGATGCTAGTTATGGATGCAACAAGTCCTCCTGCACTCAGTAATCTTATTACCCGTGACCTACTCCATCACGTGCCAACACAGAGACTCACTGGCCCTGCTGTTCCCACAGCCTCACTGTCATGTTCATTCACATGCAGTCCAGCAAAATTCACAATCCGTTTTCAAAATCACCCAGATCTCTCCTTTCTAAACCCAAACAGAGAGGTTCAGGCCCTGGCAGTATGAGTGCTGTCCCACAGCAATGAGAGCTGCAGCCTTCCCTCTCTGTCAATCCATTTCTCTCCGACACATCTCCAGTCTGACTCCTCTACAGTGTTTTATCTGCAGACTTTATCAGGAAATTACTTTTACAAGGGCTGTAAAAATAATGTCAGAGAACTCATTCATCATGGCATCAGCTTTTTATTTTGCCTCATTTTATCACAAAGGATTGTGAAGGGACTGTAAGCTTCTAAGCTTCTTTTTTTTTTCTTTTTTTTTTTTTTCTTTAACGGATTCTGTTCCCTTTTAGAAATCTGGCAGGGAGGTCATCCAGAGCAGACACAGCATGGTCCAGAGGTCAGAGCAGCCCAAGGGACCCAGAGGTACACTCCTAATCCCATCCATGTATACAGTAATGGGACTGTACACAAGTCTCCTCATCCATCACAAAACCCTGGTGAGGAGCACAGGACACCCTTTGCCGACCTCTCTCAAGTATCTGCAGATCCCTAATTAAAAGGCAGACACAGAAAGGCAAAGTCCCTCTTAATACATGACGACGACAACTGTGCCCACTTGAGAAGCGATTATCACAAAGCGATTATCTGTTTGTCACTTCTCAAGTCACGCACTCCAACAACAAAGTCCTGGCTCTGCTGGAGAGCCGCAAAACCCCAGGTGCCAGCATTTCGCAGAGATCCCCACGAGACGACAAATTTGGCATTAGGCCTATTTTACATATCAGCTCCCTTTTCAATTATTGGTGCTTAGGCCCAGTGCTCTTTTTTAATGAAAGAGTCAAGGCTGGCTAGCCTACAATACGGTGGTGTATAAACAAGCCTAGGATGGCAAATAAAATCAACAAGTCATTATCTCTGAGCCTCTCAATGGCTTTAAAGTGCTCTGCGGTCCTCCATGCATTGACACTATAAAAATGCAACTATTCCAGCTGTTATCAGCCTCCCAGGACATCTGGCTACAGGAAAGAAGGGGAATAAAAGACCCAAAAACTGTGGCTCCAGAAGCACAGATTTTTCCCAGGCTTACATGAAGGAGAATGTCTTTGGAAATTAAGGTGTTTGTAGCAAATTGTTAAGCCATCTTATTTACAGGCACATAGATACATTCATGACTTTGTTCACTCACAAAGAACTGAAATGCAGAATGATTTAACAATTAACACACCAGGCGAGGGCTTGGGGCTGGGGGGGAAAATCCTGATCAACAACAAACCTCCTGCATGGCCTTGGGAGAGTCACCAAGATCCATGTCCTCAAAGACATCTAGGTACCAAGGGCCAGTTCCTGTCATTCATAAAAAAATCAATGTCTACAGTTGGCCAACTGCATCTCACCCTATAGAGGACCTACCTCTCTCCCATGGATATAAAGGGATCCAGTGGTGACAAGATAAGGCTGCAGGTGTCCACTCTGGAAATGTCTGAACTAGGGGATGTGAATCACACCTTGAGACAGGGATCCTGAGACAGGATCAAGATGTTCCCCTCTGCTCCAGCCAGGGTTAGCTTTCTTTATCCTCAGTGGGGAAAAGAACAGGCAACTCCAGACTCAACCCAAAGGCAACCCAGCACTGATGTTAAAATGGGATGACTTGCTTTCTGGAGCAACATCCCTCTCTTCACTGGTGATGGCTAGTTTTTTTTTTTAAAAGTGTCTTAAGGCACCTCAGCTCCAGATTCAGCTGTTTAACTCTAGGTGACCCTCAGCAGTCACCTCTATGTGTCACCCAAGGGAAGGGGTCTCTCTCTTTCATGTCTGTAGGAGGACCTGGGGCAATACTTATATTCTTACCTAAAGTAACATAAGAGCGTCCTGTTTCTTTTAGGTGGAATGAATCAAGGTTTCTTAACACACTGCCCAAAATTTCTGGGGCGGTAAGTGAGAAACAGTGAGAAGCGGACCAAAGACACAGCTTTGCAGCTTGACTTGAGCACAGCACTACCAATAAAGGACAAGACAGCACCAGCTGAGAGAACAGATGCAAAAGACACTGAAGGCAAGGCATGCAGAGTTTTAAAGCATTCACCCCAATGCTGCTACCATTGCACTTGAGGAGTGTTGGATCAATGATTCACCACTGGTGAGGGCACCTATTTGTATGGAAGCAGACTTTAGGCAGCCCTCTAGGAGGCCCACCTGCAAACACAGATTTTCATCTGCCATTACATCTTGGGATCCTTTTGTCAAAAATCGCTCTTACAGAAATGCAAACAATTTCTGAAAAAGCATTCAAGCATATGAGCAACAATGCAAGTACCACAATGCAAAAATGAACTGTTTTGCAGAGATTAACTGACTGATGGCTCAGTGTTGCATTCCACAAGTTCATCAGCTGTGCTCTCCTGTGCAAAGACTGAACAAGGATGAAGTTACAGGTTATACCTGAGCCAAACTAACAACACAGTGCTACTGGGAGAGGTCCCATTCCCACCAGCATGTGCTCTGACCCTCCTTTTTCCTTCAGTCAGTTCAACTCACAAAGCTGGCAGAAAATTATACACTTTATTTTTTCTGGATTAGCTTTCTGCTGGTTTAGTGAGTTGGCTGACTCAGCCAGGTTGTGATGGGCAGCAGAAGTGGTACAAGAGAATAGATGTTATTAAGGCTAGATATGGGAAATTAAAGCACCTAATTCCAGCAGAAATCACCAGAAGCTAGCATCTACTCTTCTTTATCTACTGTGATAATGCCCAAATTTAACCCAGCGAATCCCCACCTCTAGATGCACATCCCAGAACATTACAGAGCATCCAGTCGTACCCATGAGCTCAAGGACAACGAGAAAGCAGTTCTCCACTGCCTGGGATAACATTTGTGATGCCCTCTCACCTGAAGCACTCAAGTTAATGAGGATAAGGGTCAGAACAAAGGAGAAATACTGTAATTTCTGAACATTTGTTTCCTTTCTTTAACCACAAAAGCCAAAAGAAAAAAAAAAGGGGGGGGTGACGGTGGACAGGAAGAACACAATATGGTGTCCTGGGAAGGGCTTTCCACTGCTTTTTATTTAAATTTTGAGTAGCTACTATGTACTGTAGAAGAGATCCAGTCGAAAAAAAGCCAAAATTTCCCAACCCATCAACCAGGAATCCACTTTAGCACTCCACAATATGGGGGGGACAGTCTTGTTCAATCCACAAGACTCAAACAAGGCCATCAAGCCATACAACCACCTTTAATACTCCCCTGGCAACATGGCTGTCCTCACCCCTCCCAGTGGTCAACTGGAGGGCTGTGACCATGTAGGTGACCCCTGAGGGCAAAGCAGAGCTCACCCGAATCAAACTGCTCCCTGTCGCCGTTGGCTGGGCTCTGACCCTTCTCTGGGGAGAGATGCTGGGTCTCTTGCATGGTGGCGATGAAAGACGCCCTTGTGTCCATGGTTCAGAGGAAGAGTCCTTCCCTTCCTAATTCATCCTGCAGCAGGGAGTTCCTAGAGCACAAACTAAAGGAAAAAGAAACAATTAGTGATTTGTTCTACCTACACCAACCCTCAGCCTTTCCTAATGGGTTTCAAGTTATTCTGTGTTGATCATAACCCTGCAATCCTGCTCTCTCTTTCAAGCTATTGTTGGATGAGGAACCACAATAGAGGGCATCTCCCCGTAGTGGCAATAATATCATAACCGCAGTAGCAACAGAGATAACAATGTGGTAATAAGCAACAGTCACAATATTCAACACAAAGGATCCACGTCTCAAAGTCCAGTCCAGCTCCCTGTGTTGCCAACTGAGAAATAAGGACAAGCCCATAAAGCAGCGCAATCCTTGCTCAAAAAGGCACCCAAGAAAGGCCAACGCAGCCATCCTTCAACAAGTCTAACCCTTGGCTTCCAACGTTTTGATGGCTAACACTGTGTGAGCTATATCTCATTTCATAAATTTTCAAATTTATGAAAGGGGAGATGTGCAGTAAAGCAGAGGAAACAATGAAGGGAGAATACTTGGGGGAGACTGGAAAAACTCTAGAAAATAAATGTTCAGCATGCATAATGCATATACCAAAATGAAATAGTGCTGGCCACAACTGTTTTTTAATGAAGGCTGATCTAAGGGAACTGCACCAGCTAGTACCATCCAGGGCAGCAAATATGAACTCAGGTGTACTTTGGGCTATGTTGGCAGAGGGGATTCTTCTAGAAGAAATGAGCATAGTAAAAATATAGCAGAATAAAAACATAAAGAGATGAAAAATGATATGAGAAAGGGAATACAGACTGACTAGATCTTGAATCAGATACCAGACTAAATGAGAACTATATTTCTAGCAAGAGTAAGCCACCAGACAAGCAATGCCCAGAGATACACCTTTAGGAGTAGATAAAAAAAGAACTCCAAAGTGAGCTTTTCAGTAAAACTCACTGAGATGGTGATGAATTACAAGGTGTCAAAGGAGGACTGAAAAAGAGAAACCACGAGCATGGGTTATGGGCACAGAGGGAACCAGCTATTCACACAAGATATGCTAAAGTGAAGACAGATGGTAAGGAAGGTGTGTGTCCAGAATACAGGATGTGGAGGACTGGTCCTGCTTATTAGTGGATGCCTCCAATACTTGCATGACAGCGAGGGCTATGCTGGCAGCACCGACACCAAAGGTCTGCAAGAAGCATGACTAAAAGTAGGAAAGAAGTTTACTGCCAGAGGCCAGGCAAAGCAGGAGGTAATAAGAGCGTAAAAATATTATGGGATTTTTTCAACTTTTACTACTCAGGAAGCATATTCAGGAAGACCAGATATGGTGGTTATAAAATAGAAAGAATGAGTGTGCTTTGTTGTAGATTTTTCATTCCCAGTTTTTAAGGCTGTTCCAATGAAAAATATAAGGGGAAAAAACGACATGTATGAGCAGTTACAGTGGGAACTGAAAAAGATGAGGAGCATGTAAAGTGTAAGTGGGATACCCATTAACTGTCTGCTGGAGTGATCACACCAGCATTGTTGTGACCACAATTAAACCATTTGGGCTTCACAAAGCATCACTGGTAGACGTAGATTAACAAGGAAGATAATAATCCAACGCTCAACTGAAGGTGGTTTGGGCAAAGGTAGATTTCCATCAGTGATTTGTGTGCCTTACCCAAAGGAATCTACTAATGAAAAAAAAGTATATATATTTTTAAAAGGAGATTGTAAACCTATTCAGTGCAATGTATTCGCGTGTCTCTTTGCAAAGTGCTTAGTATACTTGGAGCACACCATAAATAATAATGATCACTTCCCCACTACGATGGCCACTACAGCACTTTATCTTTATTCTTTGTTGACATGAGACTTGCTAATGAATTAAGTGTTTTATATACTATGAGTATTTTGAGTGCAGCTATCCTCAGAACATATATATCACTCATCCCCAGTGTATATTAACTTTCAATTAACTATGAAACAAGAAGCAATCAGTCTACGGAAAGTCAAAAAACACTTCTCCTTCAGTAGAGAATACTTCCGTAAATATCATTAATAATAAATTGGTTAAGTATCAGGATTTTACATCAAGCTTGTTAAATGTGAGAGGAGGGGAACTGTCAGCAGAAACTAAACCTTGGGTGGATTAAGCAGTTTTCATTTTTGCCTAGGACCAGACAGTGATGGAAGGTAATCTGGGTCTATTAGAAAAAAAATTTTAAAGGACAGAGAGAAATCAATTTAAACACAACAGATCAATCATCTTAAACAGAAGTCAGGGGTAACAATACAAACATCAAGTAGAAAGATAAACTACTCGGTAGTGTAGTTAAACCTGGTAACGTTCCCAAGATGCCGACAGGGCGAAGTTATGAACTGATAGAAAGGTGAAGGTGTCCATCCAGACAACGACAGTATTTGCCACTTCTTATGCAGTCAAGCCCCAAATCTGCCACCAGACCCATAAGAAGTGTCCATTCCCCTGTGCCTGGGAATTTCCCATCAGAAATGGGAAATGGATGGGAAAAGCAGCAGGAACCCGCCCGAGTGGTTGCAGCACAGCTGGGATAGATCCTTAGTGGCCATGTCTGGGACTGAGCTTGAGTCCACTTAGATTAAAAGGGGGCGATGCAGAATCTCTTAGCCAGATTCAGCAATGTCATCGGCATTTTTGTTGGTTTAATTCTACTTTAACATATTTTTTCTTTAAGCTACGGACAACTCCCTGTTTTTGAAATGTCTCATTGAGAGCATCTGCATTCCAAGAAAACTGGATCTGTCAGAGACTATAGCTTATCTTCTTATTTGGGGAGTAACTAGCTCATAGGTCATGGTAGGAGAGCGCTTAAGTATCTTCTCAATACAGTATGACAACAAGACCAGACTCCTATGCAAACATAAGCTTCAAGATAGCTCCGAGCCCGAGTTGATATAACTAACTAGCAAAGAAAGCTGACATAGGGTATTAATTTTTTTCTTCTTATTAATTGCTGCTAATTAACACTTCAAACAGAGTCCCCAGCCATACTGTTAACAGTAGCATGCTGACTGGCCTGCCACCAACAACACTAAACAAGCAACATACACTGCTGCTCTCTGATTTCTGTCAGTCTGAAGAAACGTGTGTCTCAAATTAAGGACCACAAGCCACATGGATGGGAAACACCAGCAAAAGATGCTCAAGGTGACACTACATCAGGCAGGAACAGAAGGAAATGGATTATGAAATGCAACTCGAAGAGGGAGAGGGAAAAAAGCCCCTGGTTTCAGATCCCTTGTTCATTGTGTTTGCACAGTGGTGGTTCAAACCAATCCGATGCTTCCCCCACGCAGCTCCCATTCCCCTGGTATTTAATTCACATCCAGACTTTTAATTCACAGGCAGAAAAAGCCAGCGAATATAAAAAAGAATCTTTTATTTGCTTCTTCCCATGGCTGTCAGTCTTAGCCGAATCATTATCTCAGACATGCTGCCTTGTCATCTCTATCAATATTGGCTCTTTGAGTAAGTGCTGGCGTTGGCTTTCTCACGCTGTTTTACGCTTCTCATCCCCTATGCGCTCCACCCTGTTTTTCCTTCCTTTGGAATAAGCCCTTGTAGGGAGACGTTCCCCCTTCCCCACACACAAATTCAGCACCCAAGGGTTCTCCCTTGGAGTTACTCCCGAAAAAATTACCTTCTCCCTCCACCACACCTTGGTTAATAGGGACTGACAAAAAAAAGGTAGGCTACTGGAACAGAGGATGCAAAAGAGATCCTATATCCTTGAAACTTCCTATCTGGATAATTTATGTGCATCACTTATGCTAGTATACTGCTGAGTCCTGAATGGTAGAGAAGTACAAATCCCACTGCTCTCCAAAGGATCTGGCCCCTGCCTCCAATATTCAGTAACATCCATTGGCTTCAGAAGGTCCCACCTCTCAGTAAGGAGAGACTTGACGAGCACAGCAGCCTTGCTGCATCTGTTGCAGGGCTGGAGTAAGGGCTGCCAGCGTGACCCCATGTCCTTGGTGAAGAGCCCCAGCAAGGATGCGGCCAGGGGGAAGGCGAGCCCATGGGCAGGCAGCACCAAGGACTTGCTGCATTTCCACAGCCCGACCCTAGGTACATTGGGATGTAAGGAATCTGCCTTTCTTTTCCCACCCACTCTGGAGGAAGCTGAACATAGTGCGGACCCAGAAGACTTTGCTGGTGAATGCATCTGACAGATTTACCCAGGCCCTTCAAAGCCAGGCACTACCACGTGTGATTTCACACAGCCTTTTTCATCTTCAAGCTTTTTGCAAGCTATGAGTAAAAAAGCCACTGCAAAGCAATCAGGAAAACTATTTTGAAAAAATGAGACCAGATCCACTTGCCTGAACAATTAGGAAACTGCAGCATTCGGTGCTCAGCCTCTCAAGAGGCAGGACAGGACCCTGCTGAGATACCCACCCGAGGTGGGATTTGCCTCACCCAGACCCACCTTCACAACTATCCGAGAGAAACCTGCAAAGGACAGTTTGTGGGGCTGAAGTTAGACAACCTAAGTTTGCACCACACGAGCAGCCCTCGGGGGGTACCTGTGCTTGCACAGCACCTGCTAAGATTTTAGATACCCACGTTTGCCACCAAGCAATCTGAAGGAGAGGCACAGATGCCATACAGCACTAGCCCTGTACATAGAGCAGGGTGAACTCTGGGATTAGGTCTAAGATGTGTGCAGGTTGGCCACTGCAAGACTGATCTTGAATCAGGCTCTCCCCACCTCAGGTGACCCACCACGGCACCTTCTGACCCATGGGACACAATATGAGACCAGTCATCACCCAATAGTCAGGGCAAACAGGAACCAAGTTGATCTCCTGCCCACCCTAAAGCATTCTTCTCCACAGCATCTCTTTTGCCTCTTTGGGATTCATTCTTCATTGGGTGCCTGACCCAATACTGTGCTCCTGTGACCCTTCTGGTTGCCTCCATTGCCTACTAGTCTGGAGATACGCATGTCCCAGTGGATCCAAGCCCCAGTAAATGCTGGGCTCAGTCTTCCCAGTAGCCACACTGCAAATTATAACACACAACCTCAATTTTTTACAGCTTAGGTCAAGTCAACAATGTTTTCTGCCAGGTCAAAAAGTCTGGATCTCCAGTCTTTGCTTTAAAGAATGCAGGTGACCTTTTTCAATGCCCAGAGACCACCTCCGAAAGCATGCAGGCAACACAAGGCAATCAACGCAGCCTCCAGCTTCCCCAAAAAGCTAGTTCATGGGCAATGTTGCAAATCACCCATTTCATTTAACACAACGATGCCCAGGACTAACACTGTGGCTGAGAAGAAAGTCTGCTCCTCCAGGCAGAGGTCCCTAAATAAAACCATACTTCAAGCAGGATTGCTAGTGGCAGCCTGCCACAATATTTACACCCCCTGAGCATCTGCACAATGCAAATGGAGGCTCGTTCAGAAGGGCTATTGAACACATCAAGGAACAGCTTTCACCTCCTAGAGAAAGAGCCTGTCTCTCTTCTCAGACAAAGTACCAGTTGGAAACCTTTTAAGGACCACTTCTTCCAAATTCCTGCCCTTTTATTTATTTATTTATTTATTTGAGCGCTTCCCTCACCAAATGTTTTCATTTATATCCAGTGACTATTTCTCCCACATATTGAATACCCCGCAGGATTTCATTAGGGGCAAATCGCTGCTTTGAACAGCGCTGTGTTGGCACAGATGTACTCTAGGGTGGGAGAAACAAATCCCACCTAATCCAGAGTACCAGAAATGCTCACAATATTCAGATATATAAAAAGCAGCTGAACAGAGAAAGAGAATTATCTGTTTTCCATGTTCTTGGTGGATAGAACAGGAAGGTTTGGGTTTAAACTGCAGGAAGGGGCATTTGATTTGGGCACAAGAAAGGAAATCATTAATAACGAATCTCGTGAAGAAGTGGAATAGACTGTGGGAAGGGCACAGAGCCTCCCTTTTTGGAGGGGTGAGGATGCTGATCTGTCCAGAGGCAGGTCTTGGTACAGCAAATCCTGCCCCAGGGGTAGAGATGGTCTGCGCAAGCCATGGAGATCCCTTCCAGACCTCCTGCTCCAGCCACTCAATAGGGCTGATCTTTCTGCTCTTGAATTCAAGCAGGTTTTTTTTTTTTGCATCTGTATCATTTGTGCAGTAGCACAGGAAATAAACAACTAACCCTGGAGGGAAAACATGCAAAAATGGGAAAACAGAAGAACCATCGGAACAGGGAGGGTCTGGATTGGCCACCCCGAAGGGGAAGGATGGGAACTAAACTTCTCTGCAGGCATGTGGTCAAAAAGGGATTACGCGAGGTGGTGACCGGTGTCTGTAACTCAGCAGGTCCTTGCGCTCCTCTCTTCTTGCCCTGGTGCCAAATGCCTCGCACTTTTAAGCTGATGGAGACCGACCTGTTTCCCAAGGCGATTTTCTCATCCTCCCCACCTGACACACCACGGAGTCCAGGATACGCATGGAGATGAACAGCAGTAAGATAAGATGACAGAAAGTAAAATAAACCTAATTAGAGCAACTAACTTGTTTACAGTGAAAAGCCCTGCAGTATTAGTCAAAAAAAAAA
>VXAA01006207.1:284865-311715 GCA_013399115.1 Anseranas semipalmata | reverse complement strand
CCCCCGTGACCTTTTTCAGCAATTTAAAAAAAAAAAAAAAAAATCCCCCACATCCCTCCCCCCTTGCAGCAGGCAGCATCGCCCCGGCCCCGCCGGGCAGCGGTGCGGGGCAGCGCGCAGCGCGCAGCGGGGTCTCGCCGTGCGCGCATTTTTGTGCACTAAAACGCCAAAAAGCCAGCAGGGCTGCTAGCGGAGTGGGAGATCTCCCTCTGATTTTTCCCTCCCCGCCGCTCCCCGCAAGCTTTTACCTCGGGTTCTTGCCCGATTTTCTGTCGCAAAGAAACTTCCAGGGAGGATGGGAAAACAGGGAAAGGAAAAAATGCACCGCGTCCCCTCCACGCCGCCTGTCCTGGCTTCCCCACGCTCCTGTATTACCTGTTTATTCCCCGTTGCAGAAAAAAAGAAAAAGAAAAAGAAAAACAAGAGCAGGCGAGGCGCAAGGCAAGATGCAGAATCAGCCGGGGCGCACCACTGCCAGCGCGCAGGCACACGCACAACTTTCCTGCTGTCGTTTGCGCGTTGGATTCTTTTCTTATGATCATTTTTATTCTTTTTATTATCATTATTATTATTTTATTTCATTTTGCTTTTACTGGCTGCAGGGGAATCGCGGCAGAATTGCGCTGAACGGCGCCGTGCGGGGGTGCTCGTGCGGGGGTGTTCGCACGTTCAGCCACACTGCGGGATTTTTCTGATTTTTTTTTATTTTTCTTTCAAGCCGCTGAAATCGTTCCCGATGAGGGGCTGGAAACCGCCCCATGCCCCTTGCCCTGACTGCTCCTGCTCCCCGGAGGGGGAGAAAAATTCCCGGGTGCAACAGGGGGAATAAAAGCCCCCTCCGCAGCCAGGGTTATTTGGGATGCCCCGACCCAGCCAGCTCCGGAGCTTCCCCCCCCCCCGGCTTTGCCCAGCGGCGGGGCGGTGGGGGGATTTTGCAGTGATTTTTGCTGCCTGCCTTGCAGCCCTGCCCAGAGGCTTCACAATGCTCCTTTGCTGGGGATTTTTGGAAGCCTTACATCCCTTCTCCTTGCAGCATCCCTGATAGGGCTGAGGATGCAGGCAGATGCCTTTGGAGCATCCTCCGGGATCAGGGCTAGTGCAGCACACACATATTCAACAGGTCCAGAGGAGAGCAGAGGGAAGTGGCTTCCTTGCTGCAGGGCTTTGTCCTTTTCCACCCATAAAAATTCCCCCTGAGCACTGGTGTGTCTACCCCCACGCCCAGGCTGTCAGGTTTGCATCTCACCCCACAGGCTTGGATGCACTCGCTGTCTCCACTTGACTTTCTTTGGTCATTTCTGAGCTGAAGTTTGAAGTTTCCAGATCTCGTGAGCATCCCTCCTTGCAGGGGCAGGGCAGTGCTGCAGGGGGGGTGGTCTAACACCCTGGGACACAACAGAGCAGTGGCAGTGATTTCCCACATCCAGCCCCAGCTCTCCTCTGTCCCACTGCAATCGCCAGCATCCTTTCCACTGGTTTGTGCTCAGAATTCACCCCTGAGCCTCCCCACCCCTTTTTTCTCCCACCATCCCCATCCCCTTTCTTTTCCATCAGCTTCTTGTAGACACATCAGCACACCACAAGGTGTTTGTACCTGAAGACAAGTGAGGAGTGTAACAGAGATGAAGAAAGGTGTATTTTTTTTTTCTTTTTTTTTTTCTGGGATATGTTCATGGATATGATACTGAATACTGGAGAAAAGAGCAAATTCTGCAGACAGTGCATTTCTTCACCACAAACCTTCTTACCATTCGTGGTCCACCTCCGAAAGGTCACGGAGAAGGGTTTAGTCCCTCTGGTTCCAGCAGAGTTGCTGTAAGACACATAAATCAAGCAGTTTGTATTTTTCTGGCTTGTTGGGTGGGATTTCAAAGCAGCAAGGGAACACTGTCAAAACTTCACAATAAGACCAAAAACCTAAAAGATGCCAGGAAAGCACTGAAGTCCCGTTTCTCCAGCTGATCATGGAAGTGGTTGACATTTTCAGCATGGTGACATTTCAGCTTTTCAATATACTTTTGAAAGGAAGATTCTCTGCAAACACAGTTGCTGTGTTCTTGCTCTTTTAACCTGCCCCAAATTAGGTTACACTGAGGCTCCCCTTGCTGTAACATCTCAACCTAAGGCCGTGAGTGCCGGTGGCAGGTTCTGACACTGCCATCAGCCAACCTGGTGACACAGCAACAGCTCTCACAGCGTTTCAGAGGTTTCTCCAGCTCCTTTCCGTTAGCACCAGCTGCTTTTGTGCTTTATTCCCATTCACACTTAAGAGCTCTTTGCAGGAACTTTGGTTCCGCTGACCTCTCTGGACTTCTTCTCTCTTGGCCCTCTCTTATTTTTATTTACAGACTATTTCTGAAGAGCCTACACTGTGTTTGGCCACGTACATAAAGACATAGAAGAAAGCATTATCCTTGTCCAAAGAGTTTATCATCTAAATTAGCTCTGTGGAAGGTATCCAAAAAGGTGGATTAAAAAAAAAATAAAATCAAGGCTGAGGAAGAAAATCCCTCCAGATTTTTTCTAAATGGCTGCTACTGTAAGACTTTCAGATATGAATGAAAAGGTGTAGATTTATACCAGGCCTGATCTGAACATGACTGTAATAGCTCCTGTTGGCAGCAAAGACTTTGGATCTTGCTCATAGCTGAGAATACAAATTGGTTTAGTGGACATAAACTGCAGCAATATCTGAGCAATTTCATTTTAGTACTATCTTTCAGAGCATCACTGGGAAAAAGAAACCACTCTGAGAAAAGCTGAGTTGTCCCAACTTAGTATCCGAAGCTATAAAATGGATTTAATCCATTGGTGAAAAACCACACCGAGGTTAGCACAAGTTTTAGTCTCAGTGGCCCTGTGTTCTCAAGGATACATCTTCAACTATTAAATTACATTACTTTTGCTGCTATTGGTGCTGCTGAGTGTCACACCTGTTGGCAGCCACCTCCCACCCAAACTTGTATTTCAAGTAGGGAATAGAATTTTCCCATTTTTTTTCCCCTGTGGTTGTTTTTAAGACAAACACCTTAATGCAAATAGCATTGATAAAAGAAGAGATTGACCTGAGCACTGAGTACCCAAGTTACGATGATCGTCCATCTGCCCTTGCCTCTGATATTCATCTCCAAAGGATGTTCACACCCCAAGCTTTTCATAGCTGAACAGGAGGAATGTGTCCATCCAGTGAAATTCAAAGTCCCATTACTTTAGGTTAGGTATCAGTGGTTTCTGACCTCCAGCATAGATTATCAACACAGCAAAATGCACCCATTTTCCAGTCTGTCATCCTCAGCAGGTTCAGGTTTTGGAGGAGAGGTGGGGGTATAAAAAGACCCCCCTACACAAAGAGATGCAAGGACATGAACATACAGACGTTATGTCATTAAGACTCCCAATTTCTCTCTTTTCTCCTGATTTGGGAAGATAAATGCACCGGGGGAGAAGATTCAGTAGGGTTTATAGCAGGATGTGCATCTTAACATCCTTTTCTGGCCCCACTTTAGCCAGATGCCTCAAGGACTCAGAATGTCCCACAAGCTTAACGTGGTGCTGAGATGATGCAGGTATATAGACTTCTCATAAACCTAAATAAATGGCACTAGTCTTGTAGGTAGTGCAAATAGTGGAGTCCAATACCACATAAAATGGTAAAACTCCGGCTCTGATGGTTCAGCTGTGATATACACCATCAGACAGGGCAAGCGTTATTTGGCAGCAGCCAGTTTTTTTGCCCCAGCAGGGGCAAAGCTGCGTAGCTCACGTTGGTGAATTATTTGGGGGTAGCTAGATGTATCCAACCTGAGCGAACTGAAGCAGGGAGACTGCCCAACAGGAGCTTGGTGTCAGAGGAGAACCACAAGACATCTGCTGGGGCTGTCCCGATTACCATGTGCAGCTCCTGCCGTAGACATCTTCCTGCAGCACTGCTCCTGGGTTTGTAATGGAGCCACTCTCCATTTTCTCCCTTCCATGCAACAAATCTTCACCTTCAGGTTTTAAGTTCTTTTTTTAATATTAAACCCACCACATACTCAGCCTCAAGAGCAAAAGGCAGCCCAAGGCCCTTGCTTCGTGCCAGCTGATGCTGGCGTTGTGTCTGGGGGCCAGGTCTTTGGGGGCCGCTGTCGCTTACATACACCTTTGTCTTCCTCTTATTCATCGACCCCAAGTCAGAGAAAAGTGGTCCCTGGAAACTGGCACTGGGATGCTCTAAGCCTAGTTTCACAGTGCCATCTTCTGGAGAAGAACACCAAATTTACAAAGCATTTTGCAGACACCTTTCTCGCCTGATTTACCGTTGCATGTAGGTGCTTTGAAGGCAGGTGTTTAAGGCATGATCTAAAGAAGAGATTAGCATAAGTGAAGTTAATCCAAAATTTAAACTCCCTCGTTACGCTTCACAGTAAAAGTCCTGCCTGTTAAACACTGCAAACAGCAATGAGATTACTGGCTTGGGACTTGGAAAATGTTCCCTTCAGGAAGGGAAGGAACCTGGTTAGCATCTCCCACCACTTTGAACCCCTTCATTTGCAGCACCAGCCCTGTGTGGTGGTTGCAGAGGTAAGAAGCCAGTTGCTTGCTGTAGCCGTTCTCCTGCAGCAACTCAAGGGATACCAAAGCAAAGGGATCACCTCCTCCCTAAGGGGAGGGCTCAGGGCACGGCCAGCAGCAGCTGCTCTGCAGACCCCTGGCCAGGATGCACCCACCACATGCAGACCCACGCATCCAGTCCCTAGCCCCAAGCAAAAGCAGTCTTCAGTGCAACTTGCTGACCAAATTTTATTTATTTTTATTGCCCGTTGATTAGAAATCGCTGCGTAGGGGTTGTGGCTATTCAGCAGAAGGACAAAGACCAGTTTTAACATTAACTGGAAAATCTGAGCCAGCGCATCACGTCTGCAGCCCAAGAATGCTTAGAAAGTGTGCTAACAACAGCTCTTCAACCCTAGCAGTAAATGAAAAGGAGGCACATGTTATATCCAATAAATCACAGCACTGAGGTTCAATACTGAGGCTTATAGCTGTGAGTCTTATTGATCATGCTTGCACTACAGAAGAGATCCACTCCCATGGCAAGAACTTGCTCATTTGTACCATTTATTAACAGCTTCCTTATTTACTTTAATTATTTACATGCCCTTCCCCAGCAGGAAAACACCTCCCGGTGTGCTTAGCCTCTAAGAGCTGGTGTTGGGAAGGGAGGCTGGGGAAACTGAGGCCAAATTCTCTGACCGACAAGCACAAGCAGGAGCTCATGTCCTATAAACAAAGCTAAATTCTGCCTCACATCTGCATTTCTCATCACTGCTGTTGTGCCCCGGTGGGGGATCAGAGCATTTGCCATAAGCTGAGTGCATTCTGTATCACAGTACACAAAATACTGAGTCGTCCTAGCTCTCTACGTGCTCTCCTTGCACAACGGACTCAAAAAACCAGCACGGGCACTGCCACTGTGATGGTACTAAATCAGATTTATGAGCTGGTCGGTTGTGGGCTGAGATGGCACATTCCCAAAGAAGCCCAAAAGCTTGTCCACAACATGCTTTTTGCTGAAGTTTCTCCAGCGAACATCTCCCTTTTGTAATTTCCAATGAGCTGGACAAAACCTGGAGGAAAGGATGCAACACGCAGGAAGTAACAGCAAAAATTACTCTCAGGTTCAACAAAAACTCATTTTGCAATTATACATTTGGCCTTCTCCTCTCTCTTTCCAGCCCCCATTCACTGCCACCACCAAAATAACAGTGAAGAATTAAAGGGGCATATAAGTAATGTTTTTGACCTACAAAAATAAGATGAAAATGATACATTTGGAAGCATCTCTGAAACTGACTGTGAAGCAGGCATGTGAATGGCTTTTACTGTTTTAACGGCTCCTTCTGTATTAAGGAGAAAGATTAAGAATAAAATGCCACTAATTGCACATAAAGGCCTTGGTTTCCACAATAGTGTAAATGTACATTGTATTCAGCTTAATCTCCATCTGCCCCTAAGAACATAATTGATTTTTTATTTTAATTTGAAGAAGCTGACACTTCTATTTCTTCACTGCCAGGTTGCTAAAAGCATTTAATAAGAGTGCATATGAGTGCAGGAGTCTGCAATATGCCATTAAAGGTAATAGGTAACATATTTAAGGTCATAATGAGCTCGGGACTAAGTATCTCAGTCCAGGGATCAAGAGGGAAGGTATATAAATACTTTCCTCACTAGGATTCTGTCAAGCAAGACATAGCTGTGGGTTAATAAATAAAGAAGGAATTTGTTGCGAAAGCTTTTAGAAAGGGAGCTTTTTCTCACAAAGTGGATTTTCTGGTCTCGTTTGAGACCACATCCCTTTGGTAGTTCATGTCCTACCTACTGCTGACCTTAATTTTACTCTAGACTCTGATACTCGACCCCGGCTCACCTCTGACAAAAGATGGTTTCCATGCCTCAGTTTCCCTGTCTTTAAAATGGAGAGAAAAATAGTGTCTCGGCTTTATAAATTGCTTGTTATAACTGCTTGAAGACTGCCAGTCCCTTGTACCTTGTATCTGAGCTGCATCTATTCCAGGCCCACTCGCTCCTGAGATGATGAAAAATCTCTAAAATATTACTAATGCCACATCTTTTTAAAAAATGTCATGTGTTCATGGGTCTTAACTGCACCTCTTATAGCCTACAAGCCTTAAATATAGAGTTCCTTGAAAAGAAGGAGTTAAAAACCTAATATCCCTAGCCAACTTGTGTGCACAGACAATCCTCAGCTGCAGTACAGTGATTTCTGTTCTCAAGATTTTCTTCTTCCTTGGTCTTGGAGGAGGTTTCCTGCTGGGCAGCTCATGGAGGTGTGCATGGCTGGGAGGTCTGTGAGGATGCGGTGTTGGGTCACAGGAACAGGGTGAGCTCTGGAGTCACCTTCCCCTTTTTAAGCCCACATGTACACTAGATGGATTTTTCTTAACAGAAAATAAAGCACATCCCTGTTAAATGAGATGCTTTCTCTTTCTCACTTGAAGCCAGAAGATACACAGCAGAATGGGTGGCATCCAGCCCCTCGCTCCCTAGGGCTCTTCTGCAGGTCCCTACACACAGTTAGCGGTTTGGGACTTCCCTTTCATGGTGTCCCAAGCTCTCTATGGACAGCTGGGGAATCGAACCACATGGGTACAGTTTTGATGACAAATATAGTAAAGGATATTTGCAGCAAGAGCCCGATCCTGCTCTGGTGCTGCTCAGACCCAGGGAAAAGAATAATCCTTGCTTCTCTCATATCCTTGCCTTATCCATTTAGTTTTGGAAAGGAAGCACTGTGCAGGTAGGAGACTGAAATCTAGGGGAATTAAAAGCCAGGTCCACAGAGATCCATTAATAGAGGTACTTAAGCATTTACGTCTTTCTTTGGCACCTATTTTTCTTTTGCAAACAGATTTTAAGAACATAGGAATGTTTTTAAGAACCCCAAAAGGCTGTAACCAGCTGTGGACATGACCCCAGAATCTCACCTTCCAGGCAAGCGTCTTTGCTTAAGGCAGTTCCTCAAAATCCCTGTAAAAAAAAAACCTGTGGCTGCTGCCACATGTAGAGCATCCAGAGGGGGTGAAAATCCACAGCACCCATCCTGGCTGCCTGGAAATACCTGTAAAGAGGGTGAACTCCAACCTCACGCCTTGGACAAACCAGCAGAAGATGCCAGCAGTCACCCTACCGTACCGTCAGCCTGAATCGAGCTCTGATTTATACAGTGGCACTGATCTGATACCCTAACACATGGCACAGGACATGGTCAACAAAAGATGGTAACATTTGATCAGATATAGATTTTGTGTAGTTCTACAATATTCCCTTTTGATTTCATTAACCGGCACCACTGGAGGTCAGGAACAACAGTGGCATCTCTGTCCACGTGTTTTCCAGCTGGCCAGTGTGGACATCTGACCATCTCCTAAATCCTGCCTCAAAGCCAAGGAGCAGGACAGGAACAGCTTCTGACAACCGTGCGAGCCCTACTTTTCAGTGTGTTCAGCTGAACTGTGAAATAACCCACTTTCATGGCTTATTCCTGTCGCTCTCTGATCAGATGTGCACCATAAATATTAATTATCTCCCAGGTTTTCTTTTGGATTGAACCAACAAATTCCCTGTCACATGAACCCTAGGTGTATTCAGGGGTTGCTTGAAGGATTTCCTTTTGTAGGTACTATGACCCACACTAAATTTACCTCCCTCTGTTCTACACAGTCCTCCAACGCTATCCCAGTAAGCCTCAAAACCCCAAGTACTCTTAGGACACTCTGCCAGGATCCCATGGGAGGGATGGGGTACAAAAGTGCCATTCTTGTGGGCTGCATTTGCAGAAGATTAACTCTGATCTTAGGGCCAGAGAGATCCCACGTGAATCCCGGAGGAGTCCATGGCCAAGTACCAGCACAGGGTGGACATGGCCAGTGGCCATGAGCTGGATGGCCATGACTTGGCCTGGAGGCTGGACATCTCCCCTTACAGCAAACACCACAAGAAGGGTAAATACAGTAACAATTTCACCGGCACTAGATGGGTCTTTGGTGGTCTTTGCCAGTGTGCAACCAACAGCTATGACCAACAGTCGTGTTAATACGAAAATTTTCTCTTCCCCCCCAACTTTTTGACCACCTTTCATTATGGATGTGAAGTATAAATGTAAAAGTTCTTGGTGTGGTCTTTCAAGAAAAGAACATGTTGCAGTACTCTGAAAAGTTTTTCTCTTAGGGAACGTCTCCTTACACAGGGGGAAAACACATTTTTATTTTCTCAGCATAAACAACTTCTGTTTTCATGTTCACATCTATAATTTCATATTGTAAACAAGAGTAGGTTTTACCCTGACAAATCTTCTTAGTGCTTGTCTCAATGTCCTTTAATTTGCCTCCTTACAAACAAAAGGACATTGCTCTGTTCTGTCAAGAGGAAGTGCCTGCTGAAAATCATTGGGTCTAAAGTAGTGTTTAGGTAAACAAATCATGCTCACAGACTAGTATTAATTAATTTTGTTACTGTTTATGAAATATCCTGTTTCTCCAGCATCCACAAAAGGCAGCTCAATGCATTAGCATGAACAAAGAGTGCAAAGCAGGAGCTATGACGAAGGGGGATGTTGGAAGAGATGCCGACAAGACAAGACCAGGGCAAACATCTTCTGTTTGAAAAGCAAGAAGTTAGAAATGTCAGGGATGAAAGATCATGTAACAGTGCCTTCTTAAACTGCCAAGTGTAATGTCACTGTCGCATAATTGGGATGTGCTGTTTCCTAGCATTTGAAAGGTTTATTTGGGTGTGTGGCACCTCCCTCCATCATCAGAATGCAGGCTTCACTGACATTGCTCTTGACTCCCACTTGGCTTTACAAGAAGCATACCTACAATCTTTACCAACATTTGTAATGATGCCTTTTAACAAGCTCTCTCCAAGCATAACTCTGTGATAAGCAGCAAACAAATTTCACATATTTATAACCAAGGGAGAAGGCTTTTTCTTTTAGCATGACCAGCTCTAATTGGCCTAGGAAAACCTTCTGGAGAGCAAGGCAGAGCAGGCAGTGAGAGAGAGGGTGATGTTGGCCATGGTCAGGTCATTCTGCACTGCTCATCTCCCTCCATTGACTGGCTACAGAGTCAGAACAATTAGCATGATAAAGTGCTTGGGATGCAGCTCCAGATTAGCACTCTTATATCTAGGTGCCGCCAACGTAGGCGTCTCCATGTGGGTCAGAAGATGAATTCAAATACCTAAACAGAGATGTCCAGTGCCCCTGTGATTTGGCTTAGGGTGTCCCGTTTTGTCTCCAACTACTGCTTTAAAAGGATTGGATCTCTGACACGTCTTCTGATGAATCTACTAGAAGGTTTTCTAGTTTATGCAACAGAAGTCCATACCACCAGGTATGGAGATCCAGTAACCAGATTATCAGTGGAGTCTGGAGAACAAGACAGCTGAGTAAATGCAGGTACTCAAGGTAAGGGTGAGATGAATTGCCCTCTAGAGTTGACTGACTGCACTGTCCAGATATCCACCAAGTATAATGGAAGCTTGGGCGTGCAGGCCATATGAAGACACCTGAAGCTGATTCTTCAGATTAATCTCACCTCATATGTACTTCAATAATACCCTCGAGAGCTTCTGGGGTACCCAAAAGAGCAACCTGGCAACAGGAACTGGGATTCTGTTCTGGGGCAATGTCAGTATATAATTGTTGTAATTGGTGAGCTATATCCATGGAGACACATCCCAGCCTCATCAACGTGACAGCACAGAGAAGAGAGGTAGGGAAGGAATTTGCTTTTCTTCATGACAAGCTTTAAAATGGACTTGATTTTCAGCACAAACACTTAAAAAAATCAATCCACTAGAAATACTTTCCAGGTACAAATGGGGCCCCACCTCCTGGCAGAACAGGCTCCAAAGACATTTCTCTAGCTGTTTCAGAGCGCTCTGCTACAGCAAAAAAAAAAAAAAAAAAAAAAAAAAAAAAAAAAAAAAAAAGACAGAAAATGCAACAATGATGGGAAGACATGCAAAGTCATTCAAAGGTGTTTGCGAAGCAAAACCATAATTTTCAAAGGAGACAGAGCAAATTCAGATCCAGTGGGAAAGGGGCAACATTTCCTTTGGACTGTTTGGAAAATCCTCACTCCATGTGCTCAGAAACGTGGCCCTTGTGAGGGCAAACCATGCATTTACAGAACTGTTTTTAAAAAGGATTAGCATCAGCACTTGCACGTTTGAGGCACAGAAAGGTGACTTTGCCACGTGACTGGTCACAGCCCAATGATCCATCATTAGACCATTTTGCCTCTCCATTTTTCATCTCACCAGGTAGTTTTAATGCTAATCTTCTTAAATGCCTTTTTATAGCTGGTAGCTGGAGGCTAGTTGAGTTTAAAAACCTTTACAGTTGTACAGTCGTTTACAGGGCTGCTTGAAGACATGAAATATATTATGTATGAAGCTTTAGAACAACCAGCCATATCAGAGCTGATGGAGAACATGAAAGCAATACAGCAACGCTCCTTCCTATAGCACTTTGCTAAAGGTGACAAGAGATAGGAGATCCAAACCTGAGTAAAAATGGCAGTAGGAAATTATTTTCCTAAGAGACTCCTAAAGAATTTAGTGGTAAATAAGATTTTTAGAGTTCATAAGAAAGAAAGGGCTCCTTTAATTAAAAAGAAACCTGATTCTGTAAAATCTTTTAGGTTGTAACCATCTGTCTGAACTAGGATATATTTAGACATCTACATTTGAAGTATTAACTCCCTTTGTAACTTGTGAAGAAAATCACTGTAGGTACTTGGCCGGAAAAATTATATCACTGTAGGGTAAATAGTAAATGTTATATCTATACCTGAGACTTCCTAGTTCCCATGTTTGAGTATTTACGCTGGTCAAGCCCTGCCTCCACGCAAGGAAACTTGGCCACTGGGACCAGACCAGTCTGCAATGCCCCAGATGAGAAGAGTCCTAAATCCAGCCAAAAGCTAAGAAAAAGTCATGGGCCCATGGGAGCAGAGATTTTGCATAGGGTCATGACTCATATGATAGAATTATGCCTGTATGTATGAGTTTTCCTGTACTGGTTCTACACTGTTTTCTGTCTCTTTGAATGAAGCCCTCAATGAGGGCTTCTCCCAGAAGACAAACTGGAATCTGCAAAACTACCTTAAATTCACTGTCATTGTAATCCTTCCCAGTGCATAAAGAAGTTCAGACCATCCTCCCTCCCATCCTAAATCAAAGCCAGCAACTCCTGTCTCCTCCCTGGGATATTTTTCAAGGCTGATTGTAAACAGAAAGTCTTGGTTCTCCTGGAGTTTAAACAGGTCTGGTTTTGTGCCAAAGAGGAGCACAGAAGTTGAGTTTCACTCTCAGTGCATTCAGACCTTTCTCCTTTCTGGAGAGCTCAAGAGCCAGCTCCTGTGAGTAAAACCATTCCACAGCACTAAAAGCTTCTCATTGACATCCACAGTGCACCTGAGCTGGTTTTTCAAGGAGTACATTTGTGTTCTTACTCCTTACCATGGTGGTCAACTTCCAGGTAAAGCAAACTTGTGCAAACACATTATAAGAAGTTCACGAGAAAGACACATGGTGTATTGAAAGCTCAGAGGAAAAGCATTCTCTCCTAGGAGTATTATCACATTAGTGGCACACAGTGCTTACCAAGAGCTAATGTCCTCTTTAAGTGGTATCAAGAGCTGGAGCAATTGAAAGATAATAAGAAGAAAATGAGTAATGCATCAATTTTATTGTGTGCCATTAAACAGGCCTCTTTGGAAGAATGTGTGTTGATACTGCCCAATAAAAGGGATGGATGGGAACAGACAGCAGCAGGGACAAGCACTCCCACATTTTCTGAAAAAAATAAATGAGTTTTGGAATGATTTTTGCCATAGCCTATAGGCTTCTGCTGAAAAAAAATATATTTTCTTGTGGTGTTCAGTATAGACGCAGCAAGTGGACAACATACTCTTTGTTTACAGAGAGAAAATACCAACTCATTGGAGAGACAACCCCTCTTTGCAACCTTATTGAAGGTGGCTGTGCTGGCTTCCCCAGGAAAGCTGACATTTGTGTCACTCAGTCTTTCTTGTGGGACTCCCCTCTGCTGCCACATCTCTTCCCTTTTTCATGCCCCACATCCCTCAGCCAGCACTCTCCGTTTCACCTCTTCTGCTTGGTACAGGTTCCCAACTCATGCTCGTGTCAACGCTGCACCCTGATGCAGACACACATATCTAGAAACCATATGGTTGCTGTAATATGTTCCTTGTTGAAAACAGAGTAAAATGAGCCCACATGGGCTTTTCTTCCTACTACAGCAAGATCAGTTCCTGTAACTGAGCTGGCTTGGTTATCTTCCCTCTTTACTGAACTGTGGAGATATATTTGGCACCTGTTGTCTTCAGAGACAATGCTTTCTGATGCAAAGACTCCCTGATTAATTAGGACCATTTCACACACAAGTTTACATCCCAAATTCACTGCAGAAGCCTTCCCCTCAGATATAAGTGGCTGGTATAAGCTGCTTTGATGGTGATTATGGATAAACAAGCACCTCCTGTGCCTTAAACCAAAGGACTTTTAGATACGTCTCACAGAGGAGGAATTTCATGCCAGGGGTACATATGCCATTGCCTGGAAGAGCAGGCTAGACAGCAGCTTAATCTAGCTGCCCAACTTCTCCTGGCTGATACCGAGTAAGAGTCCCCAGTGTCTCTGCAGTGGCTATATGGTGAGTTTTTGTCTTGGGATGGACCCAAGACCACCATCCCCTTGCTGTAATCCTTCGTGGTGTATCTGTGAGTCCAAGATTGACAAACGGGGTGGGTGGTGAGGAGCCAATTCTATTTCGGTTCCATTGTGATGAACAAGTTCCTTTTTTTTTTTTTACCGTTTCCTATGTTTCAACGTTTTCATCCCTGTTTAATCCTTCATCAAAGCATAATTTATGTCTAATTTCCAGAATTTGAGTCAGTTCTGAATCTCACTGACTAAAATCAGTTCTTGCCCGTGTTAACTTGCAAACATCTGTGATTGCAAGCAGATGTCTTCTGGCCTTTGGAAATCCCTGGGCATTCAGGGTTTTGTGTTTCAGATGTAACATCCAGCACTGAAGAGGCCAAAGGACAAGAACATATGTTCCACGTCAGCTTTAAGCTAGCAGGCTCCCGCTACAACAGCAGCCTTTTATTAGGACAAGGGTGAAAAGACCTACTTAACTATGTACAAACACCATTTAGGGTGAGTCTGTAAAAAAAACCATCACATTCAAGAATAAAACCTTACCGAATGTTATATAATAACAGACCAATTCCCCCAGCCAGAAAGTTTTGTGACCCACCTTAAGCTATGCTAAAAGCTAAGATCTCAGCAGAGGTCATGTGGGAACAGATGGCAAAAGTCACTTTGCTTGGGCACAGTTCTCCTTGGAAAAAAAAACTGTGTTTCCATCCTTTAGAGTTGCTATTCTGGTGAGATGAGTAAAAGTAAGTAGGTCAGTTAAAGCCCCATTTTCAACAACATAACTGCATGTACCACAGGGAGATGGCTGTAAAATGTCACCCCTTCACTGGTGCAACATTGTCAGAAAAACTTTGGAAGTGTAGATATGGTCTAAGACACGTACATTGGCTGGGGATTTGTAAACCACTCAGACAAACATGAATTTTCTATCACTTTTTTTTTGTGATAAAAAAAAAAATCTTGCTATGTTATGTTATGAAAAGCATAGTTAGGATTTTCCTCCCAAACAATTTATAGGACAAATCATCTTGCAAATACTACTTGCATACCTTACGAAAAGCCTAGAGGCATCTTTCCATGGATCTGCATATGCATGCTCACTTAATCATGTTTCTGAGTGACCCATTCAGGCAATGAAACACAATTTACCTACAGACACTTCTAAAATCCATGTGTCAGATCAGTTCCTAAACAGAAATAACCTTTGCTCAGCTTCCCCAGGGAGCAAACACTGGATCAGAAAATCAATGTCTATTTATCACCAATTGGCAGAGCCCAATTTGCAGAGCCGTTTGCTGGGGAGCTGTGAGTGTGGGCACAGAATCGTTTACCTACTGCAAGGTTGTCTTCAAGCAAAGGTCCTTGGTGGCCTAGACAGGACATTAGGAAAGCAATACTACATCTTCCTTGTCCAAATAGAAAATAAATAAATAAATAAAACTCTCATTAGAACCAGTTTGTCATATTGCAAAATAAGTATTTCAGTTCCTTTAGGGGAAGGCTTTGCTTTGTTTTCTTTTGTTTGTTTTTGTTTTGTTTTGTTCTTTTTCTTCTTTGTTAAAGAAGGGAAAGACACCGTCTGCCTCAAGGTTTTACCCATCCCTTCTTGCCTTGGACAATACAGCTATTCCTGGAAGGCATGTAGAGCTCCAGGTACTGGATGACCAAGGCTCCTTCCTAAGTGTAGAGGAGGTCACCACCCTTATTCTGAAAGTATTCCCATTTCCCACACTGTGAGAGATTGTGGCCATCTAATATTAGACACCTCATTGTAGCAGAGAATGAAAAGCTGCCGTAGGAAGAGGAAGCAGATGAGATGCACAGATATATGAGCTGGAGCAACAATACAAGAAGAAGTTACAAAGCAGTTAAAGTCCTGTTTTTCAGAGGCTTACACCTAGCAAAATGCATCTGGGAGCCTGCAATGCAATCAGGCAGCTGCTGGAAGAGGACAGGCTGGAATTTCTAGCCAAAAAAATAAGCAGGACAAAAGATGTGGTTCTTCTCAACTAAACATAGCTGTTTAGGAGTGAGTTGTCCAGATCCCACAGTGGGAGACCGTACTGTTGGAGAGCAATTCATCTCACTATTTCAGACAGTGATGTTAAGAGGAGATGAATCTTCTTTAGAAAATTTTTCTTCCCTTTGTGGGCTCTGGAGGCAGCTCAGACGGCTAACTTGGACTAATGGTCTAACTTTGGACAGCTGTAGCTGAGTGAGATGAATCCCACCCCACTGATACTGGGGCCTGGGGGGGGAGATGAGTACCTAACAGTTTTGGCCGTCAAAAAACAGACCGAAGATGCTGCAGCCTCCTTGGGGGCAACACGTGGATGTGCTGAACTTATAACAATCATCCTTCTTTGTTATAACTTCCACCACCTTAGCTCTCGCTTTCTTAATTGCATTTTTTTCAGCTTTGCTTTGTCACCAAATTTTTCGGCAGAATCAACATTTTTTTATCATGATATATGCTTGGGGATAATACTTTTTGCTGCGATATTGGTCTTTCTTTATCTATTTCTATACTTCACATTTAACTTTATCTATATAGATGTTATCTACCTCCCTCCAGGGATGCCCTTATGTTGTTTCAACTCCCTTAATGAGAATTAGTGATTGATTTGATTCAATCAATCAAATACAGCTACCTGAGTATTATGCCTCTAATTTAAGGGTGGGTTCCAGGCTCCTTCAGTAGTCAGTGGAGAGATATGAACACTTACAGAGGACAATTCAACTCACATCTGACCCAGGTTAGATGGACTGCATGGTGGGAGTGTTCCTTTCTCCCCTTGCATGTCTAAGCTGGTTGTCCACACTCCTACTTTTTATACATGTAAGGTTAGTTGCAATGGATCCTACTTGTAATATTTGTGCATTGTTAATCCAAACACAGGTACCCCATTTCCTGAAGCAACTACTAACCTTCTTCTTGGAACAATGTCCAGTTTACATCTACAGAGCTTCAGTTTATGTTCCACATGATGCTCCAGGCATAGATGCAGCCACCTCTTGAACATTTCCCACAAGTAGTCTTTTTTTTCTGTGCACATTATGCAGACCTTAGTCACACTTTGTTCTATTTTTACATTCACTTCATACTAATAGAGCATCCTTGACCAAAGAAAGGACACAGCCTGGGTTGATGCTTGCTTTCACACCACCTGTAGTCCTTAAGGCTGCTCCCTGAAAATTCGGTGGTTTGTGGACTGTAAGATTTCTCTGCAGCACTTCTACTTCCCTTGCTTCCTCACCTCCTCAATAGTGTTAGTTTCTTTGTCTTAAGCTACTGTTATGTTGCTTTCCAGCCAAAACCATTGTCTTCCCCAGCTATGTTCTGCAGCCTAAGAAATTCTGATAATTTTTTCGAACTTCAAATCAGGATATTTTCACAAGCTTCTTCTAAGAACTCCTGGATTTTCTTGGTGTGCCCATTCTCCTTTATGGCTTGTCTCAAGTGACAGATTGCACGAACCCTCTGAAGCTGCACTTTTACCTCAGAAAACACAATTTCTTCACAGTTTTCCCAAACTTTCTCCCTGGTTTGGTATTCACTGATGCATGTGACGTCTTTCATAAATGTCATTCCTTGCAAGAACGCAAAACCCAGCACAGGTCAATATTCAGCCTCAGCATCTGAAAGAGCCACTTCCATTTAAAATCTTGAGAAGCAACATCAAATGCAAAGCCTGGTGTGAGCACTATGTCTGTAATAGTGCTGCAGGTCTGGAATGGGCACTGCATTTACAAGCAACCAACTCAAAAAAAAAAAAAAACATTCAGGGAAATACAGGAGTTTGTACAGCTCCATCACAAAGAAGCTTTCCCTGGGGTAAATAACAATTTCTGCTTCTATTTCTGCTCACCACGTAGTGTGTTTCCAGCATGATCTCAGTCAGGGTTCCAAGTTTGGGTATGGTGATGTCATTCATAAGAAGTAGGCAGTGCTGTGACCCGGCTCTGCTCCCTAGAGAAAATCCCTGGATCTTCTGAGTGATCATCCCGACTGCAACCTCCAAGGCTTTGCAAGCCTATCCCCCTAACGCTACGATTTCTCACTGGTCTTCCTGCCGGTGGTGATGGCTCTGGGACCTACTCACCTCCATCAGCAATGCCTGTGATACAGTCTGCAGCTGAGGTTCTCCTCAAGGGCAGGGGAGAGATGAATTACCACCCAAAGAGGCCTCCCATTGACCAGAGGAAGCCCAAGTGAGTAGCATAGATCAGAGAAGGATTAGCTTGGTCTAGATCCCACTTTTAGATGGCCAAAGGTAGATCACCACGTCTGTCTTGCCTGTTCCTGTGGGACAGTGCTCAGAAGTAAAGCCAGCTCTAGCTTTAGTCAAGACACTGCTTTTTTTTTCCAACTTATACAGACAACAAACTATGGGCACAAAATAGCATGGCAGCACAGTGCAGAAATATGCAGGATGCTCTTTAACTAGGTACTTCTCAGTACCAGCAGCAGTGACAAGCTAAGCAGGGGGTCAACAGGTAGTTTTTCCCTGATCTGTGTTATATATCCATATATAATAAAAGAAATCAAAGCTTTAAAATATAATCTGCAACGCACTCTGGAAAGTATTTCAGGCTGTTATGGAAAGCAACAACAGGGCTGCTGGATGGGACGGATTTGTACAAATATCCGTAGTGGTTGCTGTCCTGCCCCTGCCCCTTCAAATATTTTCTTTCCTCTTTCTAAAGATGGAAATGCAGCAAAAAGCACTGACTGCTCTGGGATACAGCTTCTCTGGGCAGCTGCCGTGCATTTCTCAGTGCTTTGCGTCCACACACACTGCAGGCTTTGGGAATCAGAGAAAGAAATAGAACCTGTTTTGTGAGCTGTGCTTAACCAGCTGAGCCCTGGGGTTCCCTTTAAACAGCTTAGAGAATCTTTGTGTTCACTCCAGATGCTAAATTCAGACATGGGGCGAGGAGACAGAATTTGGGAATTTTCCTTGCAACTTCTGTTTCTTGCTTAAACAGAGAAGTCACTAAGCAGGGACTGAACCCAAATACCCAGTCAAGATGTCAGCACTCAGTCCTCCAGGAAGAACTGTCTTAGGCTAACCCATTCTTCTGCCTTTTGCAACATTTGCTTTCTACAGTGCAAAACCAATGTTTGTTTGTTGGGTGATGTACTGGGCTGGGATTCACGCTGGATGTTAAGATCCTAAGAAATGTAACACAAGTCCCGTTGCTTTTGTTCCTCCCACCTATTTCATTTCCAGTATGATTATTATGGACTCTTCTTGAGCTTCTCTTATACCTACCAAGAACTTGGTTGTCTCCACACGTGATTTTTATCCTGAAGAAAGGGTGTGCATGTTTCTCATCAGAGACCGGGTAGAAAAGCAGCAAACAACACTTCTAAGACAGTTCATGTGTTTTTTTTTAGCAATCCCTGGGAAGAAACACTGTAAGTTAGCACAGGGATAGATTTTAATGAGGTTTCCAGGCTGAAGCCAGGCTTCTTCCTGAATTGTAAGAAAGCTTATTTGCAGCAGTATTCATTGCACCGTTTTCAATCCCACCACCATGAACATCTTAATTCCTGCACACTCAACTGTTTTTCTGGAAGGAAAACCCAAACTAATCCAAAGAGTGTAACTTAACCAGAAGATCAAGCCCTCTTCTGAAAGCTTTTCTGTACGTATGCACTTACGTCATGCTTCAATATGCTCCTAACCAGTACTTCTGCAGCTGAGATTGCACTGTAGATGCGAAATGGAGTCTTCTGGCAAGTTATTAGCTTAAAGTTTGGTGGCATTTGCTGTTTTGGAAATATCCCATGAGAGGTAACTCAGGTCTCTTCTCAGGATGAGAGTCTGCAGCTTGAACTGAAATAATATCTCTTCTGCAGCTGTAAAAAATGCATTAAAGGAAGTAGAAATGATGTCTTAGCAATAACATTTATAAAACATCAAGGATGGCTTGTGAAGGAACCTGTGGTTTTCAAGTGCTAATTGAAGAAAGGCTTGGGAGCAGTGAATATTCGCCAGGTCTCGGCAAATTAGCATTTTATTTCAGTACTCTTGATGAGTGATAGAACTCAGGGGAAAATAATCAAGGTCCTCTCTGGTTCATGCTACATGAATTTTGTGAATATTTAACATTTCGTTAGTTGGGTGGATCCCCATTTCCTAACCGATCTTTTCTCATAAATTCTTACCCAGAAAGTCAGATTCTCACATCCAGCAAAAGATCTGAGAGGACTCATCCAGACCCACTACTGTGGCTTCCTTTCCCCTGGGGAGATCTCAGACCGGTCAGAGTGACAGAAGAGCTGTAAAGAACGAAACCATATTTGATATTTTTTTCCTTCACCCTTTTTTTGTCTGAGCGGGAGTCTGATCCTCCTGTGTGAAAGGTGTGAGACACACGGACAGGCAAACACTGCTGCTTCGATGTGATGCTTGTCCCCAACAGCTTACTGCACGTCTTCACCAGCCTTGTTCCTGGAAGAGGCTTCCTGATGCAAACTTAAACCCACTCTGTTGCAATTCAGACCTAGGGCATTCTGCCCAGGCCATAAATTCTAATCTCCTCTCAAGCTTGAAAGAACTTGGATCTGGCCATCCCATTCTTACACAAGATGGGTCCCAGCCATGAATCTGCACATAATGTGCTCTAAAAGTTCAGTCCTGTGCCAGGAGGTACAAAGAGCAAACTGAAACTGTACTGTAATTTTTCTTTAACTGTTTGGGAAGAAAGTTTCATTTTCAAGAAAGAAATTGATCTGAAAAGCAAATTTTGAGTCTTTGGACCACTTCCATTCTTATCTAAATAGTCACAAAACTGGGGATCATCTTACCTCCATAAACACCATGTTTCACGTGCAAACATCTGGTGTGACGACAGTCCTGCATGCACTTGCACAGCATCCACAAGGAAACTCTGATCTCAGGTGGAATTTCTGGGCATTACAGTGTCACAATTAATAACTCAATACTCTACCAAAATGGACCTCCTCAGGAAACCTAGAGCTGACTCTGGGTGTGCTTAGGTGGGCACTTGTACTCCAGTTAGGCAATCCTTGCTTGGCTGTCTCCTCTCATTTCTTAGGACACAGCTATAGGATATCTCCATTTCAGTGGCAAAGTCGATTTAAGAAATGCCAGCCTCTTGCCCCAGCTCTGCAGTTCACCACCCTCATCAGTAGTGCCAGATTAAGCTTTTTAGGAGTTTCCCTATACACCGCAAAGTGATCTGAGTTAAAGGTGCACAATGTCATGTTGGTAATTACTTGCAGAGCTCCCAAGATAACATACAAATACCATAGCAAAGCCAGTCACTAAAACTGGGGTTTCAGTCCACTCTCATAAACATTAAATCATCCTCCCATCAGCTGGAGTCCTACAAATAGTATGTGAACTAGTGGGCCCAGGAAGGGCTCTGCACTCCTAGGCACCAGTAGGGTAGAAAGGCGATTTCTCAGCTTTTGAGCTCTTTGCAGGACTAAGGAGCAGGGTCTGGCCTCCAATTGCTTGCACTAACAAAGAAGAGCTGCTCTGCCACCACTGAAGTCTATAGCCACTGAGACAGTGTAGGACCACTGCAGGGATGTAGGGTGATGGAGGACCGTCATCTCTGTAGGGATGTAGGGTGATGTAGGATACTGAGAGGGTCCACCCTGATGTAGGACCATCATTTCTGTAGGGATGGTAGGACCTGGAGGAGGTTCATCTGTGACAGTGTAGGACCTTCCATGTTTGCCTCCTACCACAGGTGAAGGGATGGCCATGCCGTGGGAGTGAGATGTGCTCAAAGGGACTGATTTGCACAGCTGAGGTGTTCTGCATGAGGGGAGGGAGAAAGGGAGGCTGAGACCTGCCTCTTCTTGCATATCAACACAGCTTGACACAGACCTGAGAGCCACTGTCACCTGCCCCACTGGTTCACATAGCCAGGCATGAACTCAGCAGACAATACCTGAGAGCCTCAGCTCCACCCCAAACACAGTATGCAAACAATACCACAGACCCCGTAAGGTGTGAAATTGTTCCCATTCACTCCGTGCTAGACATTGAACATCTCATAATAGCACAGCTAAAGCACTTATTGAAAATACAGAAGAATTATCTTGACAATTACTCCTTGGAGTATTATGCAACACAAAGTCTTGTCTGATATTAAAATTGGTGTTGGCTGCCTGCTTATGAATATAACCTAAAACCGAGTGTTAAATGTTCCAGGCCTTGTAAAAAAAAGGGTAAATCAGCAAGAATAGGGTCTATTTACTCTTTAATCAGCAGGGATCATTGCTGCTGATGAATGAAGTCTGTTTCAAGTATGAGTTAAAGGAAGTTTTCTCAAGGGACCTTGTTTCAGAAGTAATTTCTCCACCAGATGAGAAATAAAATCAAATAAATAATTTATGTAAGTGTTTCTGTGCCCCCCTCCAACTTCTGACAGTAATTGTCTGCAGACCTTTCTCATCCCTGCCATCACACTGGGGACCTTGGGGATACAAAACACCTGAGTCCTTACGGGGCAAGTGAGTTGAAGACACCAATGTTGCAGTGTTGTAAAAATCAGCATTTGTGTTCATGCGACTTTTTCTGACACTTAGGGCTGTCACTGACTTGCTTGCAGGTGGAGTGGACGTACTTCACCTGAGAGCTGACCAGAACAGATCAGAGGAACATGGCCTTCAGGAGGCTAATTCCCTTCAATAACTATGCAAGGAGCCAAGAGACATCTCAACTAAAGTTACGTGAGACTGATCAAAAAATTAATAGACCCCCCCAAAAAAAAAAAAAAAAAAACACAAAAAAACACTAACACTGGGGCAATGGATGTGGAAAGGAATGCCATCTCCTGCACTCACATTTCCTTCTCAGCTCAGTGCAAGAGTAGCAAATGCAAATCAGCTGGAGCCCTTGGCGCAGCACCGAGTATGCCCCCTGACCCCCAAGCCAGCACCTTTCCAGAGCTACGTGCCCTTGAAGTGAGGAGGCCCTGCAAAGCACAGCCTTCCCCAGGAGTGTTTTGAGACTGGAGCCCAGCCGCACCGAGGGCAGCAGCGTGTTAGCTGGCACTGCGTTGCACGTCAAACATCTCGGCCAGCTGTGCGTGGGACAGGGTGACATGTGGACAGCTGACATTAACCATTGCAATGGGCTGGACAATTCCCAGCTCTCCAAAACACCCTTTTCTTTTCTTTTTTTTTTTTTTTTTTTTTTTGCAACAAAAGGGCTGATTTGTCTTTTCAAGCAAGGACAAGAAAAAAAAAGCACATTGTCCTCAAAGAATATGGAGAGCCCTTTGCAGTGAATGATAAGCACCCAAAGTCAGGAAGAAAATGAATGGGGTACCAATATCCATGGGGTGCAATAGAGCAGGATCACTGGGAAACAGAAGGAAACAAACAAACAAACAAAAACCAATATCTTAATCAATACCTTAATCTAGCTCAACACCATGCACTTACTTTATGCATTTTCAGATCTGGCCAGCCCAGAACACTTGCACTGATCCATGCTGCTAAGTGCTCCTCTCATTGATGCTGCTCATCACTGATGTGGGTGCAGATGTGTTGAGCCCACCCGACATGCTAATGTAGCATGGGAATGGCGTGGAAGATGCCCTGGTATTCCAGCCGAGATGTCCTTGGTCAAGGCTGGGTTTCAGTGAGTCACAAGATTCCCTTCCCTGTACTCTTGTGGTCATGGGCCCCACCACTACTACAACTCAAGTGAATGAGAATGCTCTCTTTGAGCCCAAATTAACACCTGGTTTTCTCAGTTGTTGTCTTCTCAGCCAGAAAAGATGCATAAACAACTCATAGCGGTGCTGTCCTTTTCAGAAATGAACAGGTAGACATGAAAAACAACCCTTTATAATAACATTCTCTATGTGAAGTAGTTTTGTTACAAACCCTGTTCCCCCAGTGACACCT
The DNA here is from genome assembly GCA_013399115.1 of Anseranas semipalmata. NCBI lineage: Eukaryota > Metazoa > Chordata > Aves > Anseriformes > Anseranatidae > Anseranas > Anseranas semipalmata. Next base: position 288,548 of record VXAA01006207.1, on the reverse strand, counting down.
ATTATTTCTGCAGGCTTTTCTGGGAAAAAAAAATGATCCCATTTCCCTTCTCGTTCCTATCCCTCAAATGCTTGTCATTTTTCTTGCCTTCCTCCACATCCAGCATGCACACCTCTTTGTGTGGTAGCAAAACTGGGCTGGAGATACTGGAGACAATGGAACAACCATCCCAGATTTTCCGTGAAACGCTCCCAAATGGTCTCAGAACAGGATGTGCTTTCCTCGCAACACCTTTCTGTTACTGACTCACATTTTGTCTGCAGGCCTTTTACAACCCCTGATCCTATTTCCACCCAGGTATGCCACTTTCCCCCTTCTTCCCTCCCCATCTCTCGCTACATTTCATTCTGTTGACTTCGGATCATCCCTCCAGTATAATGAAACAATTTCTAATTCTCACCCTAACCTCAAAAAATGCTTGCAAATTCTTCCAGCTTGATAGCTTTGCTCATCCCCTAGGGGTGGGATTTACCTCACCTAACTTTAGATGCCACCCTGAGAGCCCTTGCACCCCTTCCAATGCAGCAGCAAATGGCTTTTGGAGCGTTGAAGGGGGGTTGTAGGGAGGTGCTGCTGATTTATGAGATTTATCACTGGGGCAACAGGAAAAGCCTTCCTCAAGTCAAGGCACGGCAAGTCTCCTGCCTCCTGTTATCCAGCAGGCCAGCTGCCCTGTCGGAGCAGAAAATGAAACTGGCTCGACATGACGTGTTCTTCTCAAATCCACGCTAGCTGTTTTTTATCACCTTATTATCCTCTAGGTGCCTGTGAATTAATAGTTTGATCATTTTTAATAGTATATCCTGGTTACTTGAATAAAGGTGGCTGGGCTCCGATCCCCCAGGCTCTCATTCCCCAGGGACAGGCACAGCGTTTGTCCTTCTCCAGTCCTCTGCCACCTCCTTGCCATATCTCTGATAACCCCCTAAAAGCCACATCTTTCCTTGACCACTTCACAGCTCCTCCTGTGCAGGTTTCTTCAGGCCCTCGAATACCTCAGATTTGCCTCGTCTCATCTTTTAACCTGTTCTTGCCTTGTTCTCTCTCTGCTCCCATTGTTTTAAATTAATTTTACTCGCCAGCTGGGCCTGGCTAATCCTTCTTTGAAGAGTGAAATAGAGGAGGTATTTTCTCTGGTTTCCATTATTTGATTTTCCACTCTGAGAATTCACAGATTTACTCCATTCTTCATTTTCCTCTTGCTTTCATAAGCGAACAGAATTGCCAGGATTGCTTTTTGCATCCCTTGTTACTTGAAACTATTTTGGTGCCTTGGCTTTTCTGATGTCAAGTTTACACCCATAGTCTAATATTTAAATTAAGTTTTATTGTGTCTTTATTTTCTTTCTTTTAATTACTCCTTTTTAATTTCTAGCTCTCAGGGAAATTCTTACATAGTTGCTTACTTGGTTTCCTTTTTCTTACTTTGTTATTTTGGCAATTGTTTTCAATAATTCTCAACCATATTTCTTTAAGCTCACAAAGACAGACTGAAGTAAATCAGCATAAAGTGACCAATGCACCGTGAGCCTCTCCAGACTTTTATCCAACCAAGGCTAAGGGTAAAGAGAAGGATCACATCTCTGTCGGTGAGATGTGCTGGAAAGCCCTGCCATTCCCCAGCTTTCAAGGGCCTTACCCCAAACAGATAAGGGAACACATTTTCGCTCTGAACTCATCCAAAGTGCCTCCCTGGAAAACAGCTTTGCATCAAGAGCGGGGATAAAATCCACTTATACCAGGGGAATGACAGCCACCTTTGCCATTATCAGCACTATGCCTGCTAAGCAAGTTTGGAGGAAAAACAAAGTTTTTAGCACCGGTGTGCTGGCAAGGCTCTGTGAACGATGGCTGAGAGCCCGTCAGCTGTCTGCACCATGGGCAGAGAGGGACGGCAATATCCAGAGGGTGATTTGGAGCTGAAATTGCACTCAGGAGCCCCAAAGGAAAATTTCCCAAAGGAAAACAATTGAATTGAGATGTGGCACCTACAGGCTCACGATGTGGGTTTAGCTGCCCTGGTGTTTGCAGCTTGCAGTGCTCACAGCCAGGCGGACCCACACTTTGGGAACGGGGCTGGGTGTAAACAGCATCCAAAGCCTCTGAGCCTCTGCAGAGAGATGGAAACCCCTGGGGAACAAGGCAGGGAGACAGCTGTGGGGCAGCTTACCTGCCAAAATAATACAGCAGAATTTGGGAGCCAGAGCGCACTCCACCGCTGGTACAGCTGAGCCTTAAGGGCTTTTTGCACGGGTACAGAAAATGCAAATATTTTGAAGTGCAAATCATGTTTTTGATAAGCCAAGGCCGTGGTTTCACAGTGGGGTGTCGAGAAGCAATAGCTGCTAAGGGCCTGCTGCCTTCTGCAATGAGGGGAGGGGAAGGGGCGAAATTGGGATTTTTCTCTTTATTGCCCTCTTTTATAGCCCGCGTGGTTTCACACATGCGAGGTACCGGGCTCTCTTGTAAATGTATCTGCACTTGGAAATAAGGCTTCAGACAACTTTCCATTGCTGAACGCAGCAGCAGGGAGAAATCAGCAGGAAAAGGGAGGATGCACGACTGGTGAGAGAGCCTTGGGAAAACTTTCCCCTTGTGCATACACATGCAGCCCGCTGATGCATCCCATTTTTGATGGATAATTTGAAGGTTATTCAAAGAAAATGAAATTTTAAGAAATACCAATCTAGTATAAATGTCTCTCTCTCTCTTTTTTTTTATTTTTTTATTTTTTTATTTTTTTTTGTACGTGTGCTCCAACTGCTGTGCTGTACCTGGGCAAATAGAGTCTGAGGCAATTCCCAGGTGAAAAATCATCATCCAGCAAACAATTCTTGAAATGGTTCTTTAACAGCAGCCTAGAAAATTTAAGAAAATGTAAAACGTTAGAGCCTAGGTAAATCTGTGTTAAAATGCACACTTGCTTAATAGATGCTACCAGGGTGTTCAGCTGGCTTATGTAAGAATATCAACTTTAATATTTGATTTAGAATTTAATATAAAGGCAACTGATTGCAAGACACAAACAGATTTACCTGCCCAGGGGAATGAACCTTTTAATGAAACTAACAATTACTACGCATATGAAATCAGCTGAAAATGACTTAGCAAGATCAAACTTCCAGCTTGCTGATTGAACTCATGATTAAATTGTGATTAAATCTGGTGACTTGAGCATCTGTCAATCCACAATTCGCCTCACCCTTGAAAAAAGGAGGGACTATTTCTGGCGGGGGCTATTTCAGCACATTGGTACCAGGGGATGTGTTGGCTCAGCTGAGGGACAGTTCCCATGATTTTCCTCAGTGTCTTGTAACACGTACAGTTGTTTTTAAGGCCATTGCTCGGAATCATGTGATATGATAAGATCTGCAGCCTGCTTGGTTTTGTAACTTAAATGCAAGTTCCTACTTCTCAAAGTCAAGGAGGAAAACTCTGGCACGTGGCCTCAGTGCTCCCTAAAGACAGCCACAAGTATTCTGAAAAGAGAGAAACTGAAACCTGCCCTCTGGGGGGGCAGCTGCGAAGGGGGGTGGGAGCTGCATTAGGCAGAGCAGCAGCAAACAGAGGTTTGAGGCTGCAGTTTGAGATCCTGACCCCTGCAATGTCTCAGACCATCCTGCCATAGGCCATAGGAATAGGATCATAGGACTCCCACCCCCAGTCTCTGCTGGGACCCCCAC